>APFE030567286.1:141782-172017 GCA_000404065.3 Pinus taeda | reverse complement strand
GTAGGCTTTTCTGGGTCACTGTCTCCTTCTCCGACACACACTCCTTTCAACAGCTCATTGAAAATGAGGGTGTGTTGTACCATCCGGGACCAGTCAGGATAGTTCTCCTTGCCAGTGAGAACTATTCCTATCATAGAGATGATTGAATGCATTCTGTAAAAGATTACTTCTGCTGATATAAAAAAAACTTTTGCTGATTGATGAATACTTCTGATGGCAAAAAAATTCTCTTATGAAAAAAAAACTTCTGCTGCTATATAGTCAACTTTTTCTCAAAGGGGTAAAAAGATTTCAATACTTTATGCATTATATTTTCTTCCAATATCTCTGTAAAATATCCTTCATAATACCTCCCCCTTTTCTTCTTTAAACAAAAACCATATATATTTTTACAGCACCAACTTCCCAAAACTCCTCAATATAATAATGTATATACCACCACACTTCCCTTATATGCCTTATAATAACAAACTCAAAACAAGGGATACAACTTCACTTAAACCAAATATGGGTGAATGAATATTCACTTTAACGTGAACTATGGGTGAATGAAATATTCACTTTAACGTGAACTACAATGCACACGCTCCAGCAAAGTTGAATTACACTTGGACTCCACCACTTGCGTTGATGGATCAGAGTTCTGTGACTCTTATCACAAATCCGCAGATGGAATACTGTCAGGTATATGAAACAGCATTTATATCAGGCAGCATATAAAGGCTCATATCAGGCAGCATTTAAAACGTATTAGGCAGTATGCATACAAATTCGATATCAGGCATATGAAACAGCATATCACGCAACATTTAACAGCTCTCATGCCACGGCTCTGGAATAATTTAACAGCTCTCAATAAATGGGAGCACAACATATACTGTTATCTCTAGCACTGCTTAGGCAGCCAAATGAAACCTATCCGGTTCTATTAAAATTCAATGGGATAAAAAAAAACCTTGACAGTCATTCTCTCAACACAGAATCGGTGTGCAAACGATTTACAGCAAAAGGCATGGATGTTAGTAATGTAGGACTAGAGGATGGAATCTCCCACGATTTCATCGTGAGCAATGGAGTTTGTAACTGCAAATATCTGCAAAATATCTCGATTGTCTATACTTCTCTAGACTATTGTTGCAGCATGGCGAGACTGGGCATTTTGGGCATTATGCTAATCATTTTGGGCGTTATGCTAATCACCACCATCGCTTCATGTGCTCTGCAATTTAATGTTGTCAGGCAAAAAGCAGTGGACAGAGAGCAGAAGGCAGTGGACAGAGGACAGAGGAGTTACAAGGCACACTAAAAAAAAGAACCTGGGACCTATGCTCTGATACCATGTCAGGCCAGGAGTAACTCCAGAAAACTGATTCGCTTATTCAATTAGCCAGCTATCTATTATATACATGAATGTGATCATTCAGTTCATCTTCTTGATGACTGTTCACATTCAATTCCCCCAATAATTGAGGATTAGGTGTCAACAAACCCTGTATTACCCCCAGGCCAACGACTAAGTTGAAGCTCTGAACAAAGTCTTAGTTACGATGCTTCAACGCACCATTGGGATGCACAAGTCAAATTGGCATCTCATGCTCTTTTCAACTCTGTGGGCTTATCGAACCTCAACCAAAGACACAACTGGATTCAAACCATTCTAGCTCATCTATGGTTTGGAAGAAACTTTACCAATTGAGTATGAAATTCCCTCACTCAATCTAGCTATCAAACTTCTCCCCGAGACCTTGCCTCAAGAAGAGCACCTTTGTATTTAGAATGATTGGATGAGACTCGTCGTCTTGCTGCTTTAGTCATTGAAGCACAAAAAAAATGGGTTAAGTCCGATTTTGACCAACTAGTCTCTCCTCGTACCTTTTCTGAGGGTGATTTGGTTTTACTGTATGATCAAGCTAATGATAAGCTAGGGGCAGGTAAGTTCGAACTCATGTGGCATAAGCTCTATATTGTTAAACATGTATTTCCTATGAGTTGATTGATTATGAGGGCAATCCTTTAGATAAGCCTCGTAATGGGCTTTATCTCAAAAAGTACTATACCTGAGTCATATTGCATGGCTACTTTTGTACAATAGTGTGTTAGTCATTTTTGTGAAGTGTGGTTTGGTGTGTTTTTTTTCAAGCAGATTCCCTGCTTATTATGTCTTCGCCTTCTTTGCAGATGTCTATGACTCCTCACATCGGTTTCGCTAATGGTGCTTACCGTAGTACCCAGAATCTATCATCTGTGGCATGGGCTGTTTATTTACAAATCATGTTAGGTTGTGACTTTGAAATCATCTATAAAGGAGGGAAGAAAAATGTTGTTGTAGATTCACTCTCAAGAGGGATAAGGATGTGGAAGCACTGCTCTATGTCATTTCTATTATCCATCTTGATTGGATAACTAAATCAAGGGGGGTATGGAAGAATGACGAAGAGGTGTGGACACTCATTCAAAAGTTGCAGCAAGATCCCAATACATCTAATACATTTATCTGGAAAAATGAGGCAAAAATTCAACATACTTGGATATTTTTTGAAACAAGACATGGAAAGGATGAGCTTGATGGTGTAGTTTCTTGTGTGATATGACCACTTAGGAGGCACTAAATGATTCATGATGAAAATCAACTCAAATCATTAGTAGAGGTTGTCAATTGGTGTAAATCCCATTTAGGTCATGAAGGTCATGGATTTATTAGGCATGTGTGCAGGTTCTTCTAGGATGTTTGATCTAGGGTCACCTTGCTAACGAGGCTCATCCTCAACCAATTGTGCTAATAAAACTTGACATTATTATATTAATTTAATTGTATTTTTTATTGATTTATTTTGTGAAATATTTAATTTTCATTGTTTTGTTTTATATAATTAATTATTTTTATATTAATTTAATTTAATTAATTATATTAAATATTTTTAAATATATGGCTTGAAAAAATATTTTAGGAGAAACCTCTCTTTTTTTAAATTATAATAAAGGGGGGAAATTAATTAATTTTATTTAATCATAAAAATATATTTTTGAATATTTAAATTCATTATTATAAAATTAAAATAACTATAGGTGAATATTATGTTTGTAAAAATTTTAAACTTATTTGATCACTCTTGGATTTTGATAGATTTGGGGTTATGATGGATCTATGCTCATGTAACATTAACCATGGTCAACCATAGTTGACAAACATTAATGTAACATTAGTCAACAATAATTTAATATGAATGCATGGTTACATTAATGGTGGACAATGATCAACCATTCTCTAGGAATGTTAACATTGTAAACCATGGTCAACCATTTTCAACCCTGTCAACCATCTTCAATCATAGTGAACCATCATCGACCATTAACAACCCTTGCATCCATGGTTAAACATTATTAACCCTCATCAACCATTTCCAACCCTATCAACTCTGTTCAATTATACTCAACAATCATCAACCATCAACAACCCTCAATAGCCATGGTTAACCATTATCAACCCATACCAACCATTTTTTAACCATAATTAGATGATGTCGACCATAGTCAACCATAGTCAACCATGGTCGTCTAATCCACCCCACTTATGTTGATTTAATGCCATGGTTAACCATTGTCAACCCATATAAACCATTTTTTAACCATAATTAGATTATGTTGACCATAGTCAACTATGGTTGATGTTAACCATAGTCAACCATAGTCGCTTAATCCACCCCACTTATGTTAATTGAATTAACTAGCACAAGCACATTAATAAAATACATCAATCAATGCCACATTCTACTTTTTATATCATCATAAATAAAAATTAATACACATCAATATATTTCAACAAAATATGACTTAAAATTCTATTTAAATTAATTAAAATATTAAAATAATTAAAATATTGCTTTTTTTAACTTAAGAAAAGATAATGATCAAACAATTATTTTCAAAACCTCACTCTTTATAAATCACGCATAAATTATTTCAAATAATATAATTAACCTTACATAACTATCTTTCACATAACTATATTTAATATAATTAGTACCTAACTATTAATAATTTGTTATAAAATAACAATTTACCACTAACATATAACTTAAAACTCATACTTCTTACTAAGTCAAACACGTCATACTTTTAAAAAAGTGAAAGAGAAAGACCATATAGCACGTTGTTAGAAACGTAATGTACCATGTTAAATGGAGATAAGCCCCCCAACTCCCCCACAAGTGCATCCAAAAGGCTAATTGTGTAACAAAAATTACAACCTTCCTTGCCAAAGTCCCTAGAGAGACATTAAATTGTCCATTGTGTCGGTTCAACCGAAAATTAAAAATACATAGCACTCCATAAGAAAACAACTTGAAACCAAGGCATAGCAGAAATTGTGTTATTTGACCATAGCACTCCATGAGCGAACCCATTGCGCTTATTTCTATTGGGGATTTGGAAAATAAATCTTTTTACAGTTGTCTTCCATTTAAGAGCTGGATAACTGAAATTTTTACTGGTCAAAATACCCATGAAACTCCATTGTTTCCAAGATTGATTGTGGCTAATGGAGGCCAGTATTGATTAATTAAACTATATTTGACTTTGACCTCCAACATTGCCCATTACTTCATCAAATTTATTCCTTTATCTATTTATTCACATAGTGGAAGAGAACGGCCAACATTCGTCTGCTGGCTTGCAAGGAATGAGAGAGATATATGAATTTATTTCTTTCCTTGATTTTGAGCATAGATTGCAAATCCACACTCTTCTACATCTTTAGGCTTCTTTCCCAATTCCTTAGTGATATGTTCTTCACTATAGTACTTATAATACCTTAACGTCTTAATTATACACTCACTTTCCTTATGTCGAAAGTTATTACATACATAGTATTAAATCTCCTCTCTTTCCTTCTTTTTATATAATAATACATAGTTGCAATACAACTCCCTCATATAAACCAGGGGTTTCCTTCTAGGGAAAAAAACCCTAAATTAACATACATTCTACAATCCTATTTTCTGCCTAATGAGTTGTCTAGATTGACTACAAAATTACAATATTTTACAAGGAAATTTTCTCAAACAAATTTTCTTTCGAGGGTGCTGCCCCCAAAACATTGTTGGGAGGGCTCCCTTGCATACTATCACCAACCCACACCCCCTTGTAGCAGTAGTGGGGGGGAAGCCCCCCCACACCCCCCTTTTAGGGATTGGGATCCAAACACGGTTGAAAGAAGACCTCTGAATTACAAACATAATCAAACTTCACAGCCAATACATTACAATTTGATGAACAATAAATGTTGCCACTATGTGATGAAAAATAAACAACATCATAATATGATCAATAGTAAATGTCATCGCAATGTGATGCATGGCATCATTAATGATGCCATGATGTGATGGTCATCATACATCATCACAATTGGATAGAAAAATGATGTTGCAATGTAACAAACAAAACCATTGACAATCATGGTCAACCATGTGTTAACTAAGACAATGATAATATTCCCTTGGTTAAATGAGGTCAAACAAGTTCAAGCATGGTCATATGTGGTTGACCATAGTCAATTGTATACGACAAGTTCAAAATGGTCAACATGGTTAAGATGGACAACCATGTTCAACCAAGGTCAAACATGGCCAAACCATGATCAACAATGGTCTAGATGGTTAACATAGTTGACAATGGTTAACTTGTAGAATTGAGACTTCTGTGATCTGTCATAGTTATAAGAATAGCTTCGGCGTGAATCACATAAAAATGACCTTTGTCGATGCGTTTCGAACCAACTAGTGTGGTTCATCGTCAGGACAAGTTGAAGACACAAATCTAGCCTAGCAAGTTAAATAGACTGAGCAGAGACTCCAACGGCTATATAACGGCTAATTTTGACCCTAAGACCCAGCCCAACTTATATTAATAAATTTAATATTATTATTATTTTTATACTATTAAAATTGATAAAGCAATATTCTATTTCTAGAAGTTAGTGAAATTATGTGCGTTGACTAGAAACTAGTGTACTATTTAATTAGATAACCATAAGTTATTAATAAATTAATATTAATGGTTATTAAAAAAATTATTATTAGTTTGATTGATTTCTTTTGAGGAACTTATATTACTTTTCTAATTTTAAAATTAATAATATAATATATTTCTAGAAATTAGTAAACTTAGTTATAGTGAATAGTGATTAACCTAATTAAATAACATTAAGATAATAATAAAATGGTTATTATAAAATTTATTAATTCGTTAAGGGATTTCTTAATAAGAAGTAGTTAGGGTACATGAATAAATTCCTATTCTTATAATAATATTATCAAAGGTTAATTTAAAACAATAATAAAATAATTACAAGGGCATTATAGAGACACTAAGTATTTAATAAATCAAAAACCAAATAAATACATGAATTATTTACTAAAGGTATGTTAACTTATATAATTAGATTAGA
Source organism: Pinus taeda (assembly GCA_000404065.3). NCBI lineage: Eukaryota > Viridiplantae > Streptophyta > Pinopsida > Pinales > Pinaceae > Pinus > Pinus taeda. The sequence goes on along the minus strand of APFE030567286.1, from coordinate 165,572 downwards.
AAATTAATTAAATATATTTTGGTTATTGAGATAGTATATACATATAAAAATATATTATTTGATCGTATCACTATGCGATAGAAGAAATCTAGATGGGCCATACTTATTACCTCTAGGTTAAGGCGCTGCAAATAAATAGCTCAAGGTAGTAATCACAAATAAAACTAAAATGACTACCCCATAAATAAAGGAATACATCATAATCTAGAAACCATGATATTAATGACACTATAAATAAACTAAATAACAACCAACTCCGGAAAAAGACCTTCATCAAAAAATGGTAAAATCAAAAAGGATTAATAGCTAAAAACAAATATCGTTAATAATACTAGAAAACTCGAGAAGATTAAACTGAACGACCAAGAGGAAAGCATCCTGGAAGAACAGAGAGGGAAGGAAGAAACCCTAAGACGATAGGGCGGGGATCTAGTTTCTACTGACCTTCCAGCCATCATCTCTGTTGAGATTGATGGGTCTGCGCTCAATTTCAATAGCTTCCCTTAACTTGCGATGATGGAACCGATCCACCCTGGCAATGACTTTGGCATCCTCGATGCAGACGTGATGCTTAGTCTTGTCCTCATGCTCTGCTAGGGCTGGGGATTTTGTTCTTCTATGCGTCAAATCTGCTGCATGCTCGCAAATTCTCTGTTGGATGGAGCGCCCTGTTTCCCCTATATAGGGTGTCCCATAGGAGCAAGGAATCAGATACACACCCTTCATGTCCTTGGGGTTAACAGGATCCTTCACCGACCGCAGGGAATTACGGATGGTTCTGAGGGGTCTGAAGGTGGAGGGAACATCAAACTTTCTAAGGATCCGCGCAATTTTGTCTATGGTCCCTTGGATATAGGGTAGATGGACACCTAGCTGGCGCTCCTTAGGCTCTTTCTTAATCAACGCATTTTTGGAGGCTTTAAGGAAATCTTTCCGACCTAGGTGCCCACTATATCTGTTTTCCACGAAGACATCAAGGAGGTGGGATCTCTCTCTATCCAGGTTTTCATTATCCGAAATCCTGAGGGCACGCGTGGCCAGAGTGTTAAGAACACCCATCTTCTGAGCCGGGAAGTGATGGGAATCGGCATGAAGATACTGCTCTGTGTGTGTTTTCTTACGGAACACTGCGTGGGAGAGAGAGCCGTCCTTCTTCTTAGAGATAAGAATATCCAAGAAATGGAGGCTACCATTGACCTCTTTTTCCATGGTGAACTTAATAGCTAAGGATTGGCCGTTGAGGTGATCGAGGAAACGATCCAGCTCCTCATGGCCATGGGGCTAGATGACATTAGTGTCATCAACATACCTCTTCCAAAGCTTAGGAAGGAGACGAGCCGAGGCAAGAGCCTTGGCCTCAAAATCTTCCATGAAGAGATTCGCCACGATCGGGGAGAGGGGGGAACCCATGGCAACACCACAGGTCTGTTCGAAGAACTCACCCTCGAAACAGAAGAACGTGGAAGTGAGACAAACTTCAACCAGATGAGCGGTATCCGGATCTGTTAAGCGCTTGACCACTTCCATGGCCTCTTTTATAGGAATGCAAGTGTACAGGGAGACCACATCAAAGCTGACTAGAATGTCTTCGGGGTCAAGCCTGATATCCTTGAGATCCATGATGAAGGATGCAGAGTCCTTCACGAAGGACTCAGTGCGGACAACCAGGGGCTTAAGCTTAAGAGCCAGAAACTTGGCTAGAAGGTAGGTTAGACCTCCGATGGTGTTGATGATAGGCCTCAGAGGGACCCCTTCCTTATGGATTTTAGGCACCCCATAGATTCTAGGAGCGATTGGATTGCTCTCAATGAGCTTACGGGACAGGGCACCCACCGAGTTACTAGACTTGATGGCGTGAGCCACTGTCCTAGAGATTTTCTTAAGAGGGTTTTTGGCAAGTTTTTTGTAACTGTCACTGTTGTGAAGATGATCTAACATCTTCCTACGGTAATCGTCTTTGTTGAGGATGACCGCAGCCCCTCCTTTATCCACTTTAAGGACCACAATATCCTCATTCTGATTTAAGGACTTAAGGGCAAAGAACTCCTCCTTACTGAGGTTCCTCCGAGGGGGTTTAGCCTTCCTAAGGACCACAGCACAATCTTGCCTGATGGTGTCCTTAATATTATCAGGTAGATCCTTGATTCCATGCTCCACGTTGCAGATAATGTCATCTATGGGGATTTTACTAGGGGCAAGGGCAAAGTTTAAGCCCTTACCTAAAAGACTAAAAACAGACTTGGAGAAGGAAAAGCTTGAAAGATTGACAACCTTCTTATTCTGAGAAGACGAAGGAAGAGAGACCTTTCTGCTGAGATTCTCCTGCTCTTTACTAAAGTCAGGACATACAATACAATTATTAGAATCAACTACATTATCATCATTAATGAAACAAATAGAATTACCAAACACACCATTGACATTACCTAGATTATTAATGTTATTATTAGGACTCATGTTGTCATTATCTCTCTTATCCTTATTCTTAAACTTATTATTATTATCCATAGAATTGTATAAATTATCATTATTATAAATACTATCATCTTTCATATTGCTATATGCATTGGTACTTGTGCTAATGTCTATGTTGCATTTGTTATTATATAGCTTGTGTGTATTATCTATACTACTTTTGTTCCCATTAGTGTTCATATCTGAATTATTCATATTAGTGATATTTTTATTACTATTATTATATAAACTATTCCTATTAATATCATTCATGTTAAACTTACTATCAATATTACCTTCATACTTATTATTTAAATCGTTAATAATGTTGCTTGACGTGTGACAGTCATTAATGATACCATTTTTATTTTTACATAAATTCTTATTTAAAGCATTGCTTTCTAAAATATTAATCCCACCCTGACTATTATTATCCACGTCCATAAGGCAGCTAACCCTTCCGCTGATATTACTACGCAAACCAAGATTGAGTCGAGAACTTACCATGCACGCATCGACCGAGCATCCGGACTGGCTGAGGCAGCTCCATTCACCGGTACCTCGACCGTCAACATCCGCGCTCTTTCAACCATCTACAGGGGTTCCACAGCAAGGAGATCGATCAGGCACCGCAGTCTCCAAGTCAGAACTCTTACCTTTGACAGCAAAGATACCTTCCTCAGGCGCAGACGACGCAGATATCAGGCATGCACTGGTGTTCACGGTTCTATCTTCGCCTACCGAGGGGCTACGCAGCGGAGAACCATCCTTATCATTCAGACAAGGACCTATGATGCTTGAGGGAGGCGCAGCTACCTCATTGACGCCAGAGTGCTGAGACAGAGCTCTCCGAGCCCTCAAAAACCCCGGACTCCGCTCGCTTGTTGCCTTAGATAACCGATTAGGACGCTCTGACAGGTTACAACCGATGATTACCAACTGCTCCGAGGGAACAGGGGATCGCTCACTGCGAGAGCTACCCGAGAGGTCAGCGAGGCCCTTCGATGATGGGGCAGGCCTGGGACTACACCCTGACTGCCTGGACAAAGGGACACCGACGCGTTCTCCTACTAAGAAACCTTGACCACTGGACGAAACCCAGGACCGGAGGGCTGATTTCTGAGACACTGAAATACAGCTTCGAGAACCTCTATCTAAAGAAACATCCCTCGTCGACTTCTGAGCTAAGACTTGAAACTTTGCTGCCTGTTTTTGCCTTCTGATCTCCTCCAATCGCTCCGATTTTAATGCCGAGCAGGCATCTATTCTAGCCCACAGGGAGGGAGAGAACAAGTTTGAAAGTTCCAAGTGTAAAACCAGAAGGTTCCGAGATAGATGATCTAGGTCAACCACGGTCAACATGGTCAACGTGAACATCACAGTCATAGGTAAATGATAACAACCCTTATCTACCATGTCCAACCATAGTCCACCATTTTCAAATAATCTCAACCATTGTCAAACATGGTCAAGAAAGCTCAACCATGCTCAAACATGGTCACAAAGTTCGACTATAGTCAACCTTGTTTGAACAATCTCAACCATGGTCAACCATGTTTATCATTGCTCAACCACAACAACCATAGTCAACCATGGGCAACATGGTCAATCATGCTCAACCATGCTCAACATGGTCAAACCATGGATAATCATGGTTGATATGGACAACCATAGACTATCAACCATAACTTGAAAGTATCTGACCATAGTCCACCATCTTCAAGCATGGTCAAGCAAGCTCAACCATAGTCAAACATGTCACTAAGTTTATCCATAGTCAACCTTGTTCAACAATATTACATTAATGTAACACAAATCCATTATTACATTAATAGTCAACCATGGTCAGTCATGGTAACAAAATAATTAAATAAATAAAATTTTACATTTTTAAAGTGGTTTCTCAAAAAAAGACCAATGTAATATTAATATTCCTTGTAAACTATTGTCAACCTCATCAACCCTCTTCAACCATTAACACAACATTAATGTTGATTGTGTTGAGAGACACTTTACAACCTAGTTTGGAGATGTTTTTCGTGACTTTACATTTTAAAATAATAAAACAATACTTACATTAACCAATTAAAAAATATTAGTAACAAAAAAATCCTTCAACATTGGCCATTAATAAAATAATTCAATGTCCACCTTAATTTTACATCAAATTTATATAGAGTGATAAGATAATTGAAGTTAAAAAAATTATAATTTCGTTTATGACTTTTTAGTGTGAGGAAGAAGTATTTTTAGTCTAAGGGATATTTATAATTCTTTCACTACTCAATATAGAGTTGACATGTGGTATTTAAAAAAAATTGATATTACAACTAAGTATGAAGGCGATGTATAATTCATTCTCATTTCAACATATTATTATTAACATATGGTATTTAAAAATATATATGAATTAAAACATATTCTAGTGTTAGCTATAATGAGAATATTTCAATATCCATATTAAGTAATTAAATTTTATAGCATCCCATGGGGCATAAAGCAGATGGTGACAGGGCGTTCTGTTAAGGAACTCTGTGGTGTAAAGGTCACCGATCTGAAACATTGTGGGAAAAATCTAGTCATGCAAAGGGTTGGTGTGGCCTAGGTTGGCTATGATCCCTGGGTGATTTTGATAGCTTAGATGCCCCTAGATCACAACAAATCAAGCCACAGGTTAGCCGTTCCAGTCATCTCAGGACTCACATAACATAGCAATTGAAACTAAAAAAATCAATATTAGATTTAAATAAAATATTTGAATATTCATGTTAATTAATATAATAAATATCAACTTTATGTATATTTATATAGAGAAAGAAATGTTGGGTTGTGTTATATTCTTTCCACGACTAGCCCATGTAGTTAACCGGGGGTTAGAGGGGGGGCGGAGCCCCCCCTTCGTTGCACCGATTGTGTAGCGGGGGGGGTCATAGGGGATTTGATAGGTACCCGTAACCCCACTTTGGTTTTGGACCATATGTTAGGTTGGGCGGACCCACCTATGGTTTTGTGCATGATTTTCGCACATGTTTTTTGGACGCGATGGTTTTTGGTCCATGGTATTGGACATGATGTTTTTTGGTCCATGGTATTGGATGCTTCGGCATGTATAAATATGTATTGTAACATTGAAAGGAACATAATAAAAAATCAAGCTGGTAATCCCGGTTTTGGGATCTAGGGGAAAATCTCTGTGTATATGTGTTTTCTGTGTTCTGCTCTCACATTATTTATTTTCTGTGTTTTAGAATTTGTATGCAGGTAATTTTCGTACGAGGTTAAAACCTACACCTTCATCAATTCTTGGACATGTAGATCTGATGACCAAGTAAGAGGTGTAGATGTGGAGCTGTAAATGATTGATTCTTATTTATTTTTGTTTCTCTTATTTATTTTCTTTCTCTCGATTAGTTTTCTTCTCGTGTAGATGTGGAGCTGTAAATGATTGATTCTTATTTATTTTTGTTTCTCTTATTTATTTTCTTTCTCTCGATTAGTTTTCTTCTCATTTGTATCCATTTAAGGCGAGCAAGCTTATGCCTTAAAATGCCCTGATATTGCTTTACATTTACCCAAATCCACTTTCTTGTTTTGTCTATTGAAGCAATTTGTTTTGTCTATTGAAGCAATTTTAACTTTGACCCAAATGATTTGTTTCCACAAAACCTGATATTTCCTTGTCATTTTTAACATTTTTAACATTTACTTGAGGTACTAGCTGCTTCTGGGAGCCTTTTTGATCCGCTGTTGTAGAAAGTTTATGAATACTCCCTGCAAGTTGGGAATAAGACAAAGGATTCTTCTTATGCTTGGCTGGGCATATATTATTTTGGACAGGAGTTAAAAAAATTGGCAGCTAGATCATTATCTTTTTGGATCTACGGAATGAAGCCACCAACCTTCCAGGTTTTCCCGTCTGTCTGCCAGAGTTTTCCCAAAGTGGAAGAAGGGACAGCAACTGTCACCTCGCCTGTGCTTTGGCCCACTGGCATGAGATCCGAAGTAATGAGGCCCATCAACATCATTCCTACCTATAGATCTTGACCTGTCGCCATGCTACCTGTAGCTTCTTCTGGTATTCCACTACCCATCATCAGCGCCCGCTAGTTCTTCATGCCTGATCTTTATCTCAATGTCAACTCTCTCGTGGAGTCATAAATCCAATCCCTCCCTCTGTACTTGTTAGCTCTCGCTCCCTGTATTTGAACCTTTACTCATGTTCAAAAAAAATCATGTACACAAGCACCCGCTCGTGAATGAAGGTGCCAATGGTGGTTGTGTATTCGAAGTGACAGAAATTGTTGAAGTGGTAGACTACGCAGGTATCCTCAATGTTATTCACACTCTGCCAATCTTCTCACCGTAGAGGATAACTATAACCTGGCTCAACAAATTTTTCTTGGAAAGTTAAAGATGCTTGATATCTGTGAACCTGGTCCCCTACGATCGAGCCACTATGACTTGGACTCCTACCTGCTGACGAACCAGAAGCAAGAAGGCTCTTACATGATCATTGTGATCCCCTTTCCACCGACTAATACATTATGGAAGGAGCTCTCTCCCTTGTTGTGAGTTAAAATCATTGTGATCCCCTTTCATGGCTTACGCAGTCGTTCCAGGAAGTTTCCTTCGGTTTGAGGAGGAATCTGAATCAGCCTAAAAACAAAAAAAAAAATATTGGGGCAAATTCGGCTTAGGTTGATTTTTATTAAAAATAGAAATATTACTGGGCTCCTTAGACCCAATGTCAAGTTAATTTTTCCAATTTTCAAGCCAAGTGTGTCGGAGCCTTTGGCAATCGACAGTAAAAGTCCACTTGGATAGCACCCATACAAGGCACCGACGAAGGAACCACAAGGGGTCACAAAATATACATGATGCATTGGTAGTGTTCACAAAAAATGGTGTATATAAAATACTTACAATTTTTTTGGTTCAAAGATGTGGGCTTATTCCCAACATTATAAAAAAAACAAGTGCCAAACCTTATATGGAAAGTGTCTACCATATTGCTCGACATTTCCCTGTGCTATATCAAAATAAACAAACGACATTATTCACCTATCCACCATACCTCAACTTGATTACAAAGGCACTCAATAATTGTCAAATAATGCTTTTATTTTATGCACTCAATGTCGTAATCCACTGATTTAAATTTTAATTCAAGAGGGATTGCGCTAAAATCTTTATGTTCTTGATGGTGCAATCCTTGAGGATGGTGTTGTTTAATAAGAAGATTGAACAAAAGTTAGGGTCCATTCAAGACAATTTCTTTAAAAGAAACATCGAGCATGAAGTTTGTGATAATCCTAGTTAGACATCTCTTTATTGACAGTGTTTTATAAGCTTGTTCTGGGGTAAAAGCTTCATTTACATGATAACTAATGCTTTGGTCTTCCACTTACATCAACTTTGGAAGAAATTGAGACCACAATCCCTCATAAAATTCTTGGATTCAATAACTTATGGTAGGGAAAACTGCAATATGATATTGGGACGAATGGTTGACCATGGAGACTCCAAAATTGATTATTTTCACTTTGATATATAACACCTTTGAAGACTCGAAACCATTTTTTGAAAAAATATTGAGCACCAAGATTGTTTCATTCCAAGGCCGTCACCAAGAAAAGTATCCATTTCCAATTGGATGTAAGGCACTTGAGGGCATGCCTGGACTACAATGAAACTCAATGTGGACGGTTGGTAGAGCCTCAACCAGGGAAGCAAAAGTTTCTATATGCTCCAAGCCTAAGGTTTTGTGTATATCACTACTGAGGAAAATGAGGAACATTTCACTTTTATTGAGTAGATCTTTCAATTGAATCCAAATGAGCATCCCCAATAATTATATGGGTAATAGAAAACAATTGATGAGACAACAATTCAAATTTTGAAGTCTATGTGGAACAATGTGAAAAGCTCTTTGTAAATTCCCTTTTTGCAAGTCTCTAGTGTTATCTCTTAGAGGAAACCCAACTGCGGGAAAACCTCTAAGGTAACCTCGAACCTCTTTGAAGTTGAAATTTGGCCCTTCAACCTAGAGAGGGATCTCTCCCTAAAACTCAACTACTGTAGGTCACTGTAGTAGTAGGTTTTGCAATTGAGTTTTGTGACCAGATTTATCAAAGAATGAAGTTTGATTGGGATACGTGAAAAATACTACCATTAGGCGTTGATAATGGAAATGTCAGTGTTTTCTATGCAAAATACGTTGACAAGGGAAATGTCAACTCTGCTATGCATTTTTATGCATCTAAACATTGACAAGCATGTGATCAGTCCAAAAACTCATTGTAGCAGTGACTTGATCAAAACTCAAAAAATGGTCATCAACTTCCTAGTTGAGCGCATTAACCGCCTCTAAAAGAACATCCACCTTGTCCATTCTCTTCTTCTTACTCTGCTTGGTCTCCATAGGGATTTTCTTCTTAGCTTCCTTGGCCCTTGACCTTTTAGAACCTGCAGTCTTCCTTCGGTTTATTATCAGATCCTTTAATGGGACATTGTCCACATCTATCACTTCCTTGGCAAGGTTAGGAATTTTATTTAATTTTATTTTCAACCTTAATTTTTTTAAAGGCCTGGTGTGAGGTTTCTTCCCTCCCTTGAACATCTGAAATAAAGAGGGTTTTGCTCCATCCTAGGGCTCAGTTTCAATTTCTTTTCCCTTGCTCTATTATGGTGGGTGAGTTTCTGCAGGGGAATCTTAATGGGTGGCTCTTCAGGGGGATTCACAGAATGAGGTAAATCTTCAGTAGGAGGGTTTTCAACAGAAGGTTGGGTTTTCTTCAGTCTAGCACTTCTTCTGGCACGCACCTTAAGAATTGTAGGTTAAGAGGATGAGGGTATCTCTCTCTGTTCTCGACTTTGGGTTACAATAGAAGTGCCCTAAGTACAGGTTTCTCCCCAAGTTTTCTTACCATGCTTAGTACCCTTTTGCCTCCCTCATTTGGCTTTAGGGGGTTGAGGTTGAAACTCTCCCAAAAACAGGAAATGGCTCCAAGTCCTGCTAACTTTGGCCAACTAGTTGTCAATTAACAATTTTATTAAAGCCTTGTGGCAAATAAAATGAGGAGACAGGTATACCCTGGCCCGGAAATGAGCAGTTATGTGTTTAAGACCCTCCAGTAAATAAAAACAAGTGTTCATTCTTACTTGTCCTTCTAGATGAGCTAGGAAATGAAAGTGGTAAAGAATTACCCCAGCGAAACGCCCTTCACATGTGAAGTATTTTTGACTAATACGTAGAAGCATGTGCCATTTATTCTCCAGCCATGATCTCTACACCCTTGTTTTCCAACTTTTGTCCTTGAATTCGACCTTCAGGAAAAATGGGACATAAATCCCAACGAGAATATGGCTTCTGAAGACCCTTTCTCCATCCATCGGTAAGTTAGTAACTTTTGTGATCAATTCCTCTGTGACCAAGAATGATAGTCCTCCTACCTTCACCCGATTTCTGTCAAACCCCTAGGCGAATGCTCGAGCTACGACATCATGGTAGTCAGTGCACCGGTGGAAAAATTCCTGCCACCCAGCACGTTGAATGTCTGGATATATCTCTACAAGGTCATGGCCTTTGGGCTCATTTTGGTTTAGCTTTCCACTCCTCCCCATTTTTCCTACGATTTGGTGATTATAAAAACAAGAAACTGAGATCGAATGTTGTATCCTCACCTATAAAATTGAAACAAACTACCCTCCATCGCTCCAACTGACACAACTTTGTAAATGACAATGGGGAAAATACCATGTGGTAAAAACAATGAGAAATTTTGAAAATGGACTAACTGATTGACAAGTGAAAATATTATTCTAACCCTTTGATAATTACTAACTCACATCATATTATTCAGCGACAAAACTTTTGATTTTCAATACATACATTTCACCTCCAAGTAAATCATGGTGTGATTGAGCAATAATTATTGTATCGCTGACATGGAAAGTGTCTGCGCGTTGTAAAAAATTGAAATTGAAATTTTTATTTTTGGCACTGATATTACCACTATTAGTGAATACCTGATAACGTTCACACTCCCATTGTCAATGTATTCCCGTTAATCATTTTTCTGAAACTAATAAATCCTAATAACCGCATTATCAACATTTCCCTATTTATTACAAATTGTTTTCGCTGACACTGAAATTGTCAGCATTTACAGATTTTTTTTTTGAACTCAAACTAAAAAGTGACAACACCTCACACTAATGGATTACTATTTGCGCAACTGTTATGGTTACCTCAAGAAGCTACCTTAGTCAAGCAAACATTACAAGCACGAACTACTCTTATTTGAGGCCCTTCGTGAAGGTTTGAATGAGGATATGGAGGGATATTTGAATTTGTACCATGAGGGTGAATGTTGGATATTATGGAGCCTCTTACAAAGTAACCAAGAGCACGACTGAAAAATATGGTGATTTGAGGGTGATCCATACACCCATAGCTGAAAATTCTTTCACGGAGATGGGTGTGGAAGCTGCCATGATAGGGTTAAGGATTGTTGTTGAAAGAATGAATTTGGAATTTCTATTGTTGACATTCAATCGGATATCAAATAATTGTGGCATGATTTTGTACACTTTAGGTGGATAGTTTACTATTCCTATTGTTATTCGAGACCTTGGTGGGGTGGGGAGACTTTTAGGTGCAAAGCATTCACAACGGCTACAATCTTATTTTCAGTTTGTTCCTGGATTGCAGGTGGTTGCTCGCTCCACTCCAAAGAATGCAAAAGGGTTGATGAAAGTAGCAGTTACAAGTGAGAGTCTTGTTATGTTGTTTGAGTATGTTCTTCTTTACAACTTTAAAGAGAAGATATTAGATGCATAATTATTTTCTTGAAGAAGCACGGATGGTGCATCTAGGTGCAGATATAACCATTTTGACTTATACTCGTATGAGATACTAAGTGATGTAGGAAGCAAATACTTTAGTGAATAAGGGATATGATCCAAAGATAATTGATATATGCACTCTAGAGTGGTTTGACTTTCACACAAGTGGGAATTCAAGAAACAAGACATATGGAGTGTTAATTGTTGAGGTGTGCATGTGTACCGATAGCGTCAAGAGAGCAAACATTGATCTGTGCTTAAACAGGAATGCAAAAAATTACATATATACCATAAATACAGAGATGTGGCAGAAATAACACTTCATTTCATTAATGTCAAATACTGAAATATGCTTACAAATAGAATGGAAAATAATCTAGCTCGATAACTTATCTGTGAGAAGAGATATAGCAGCTACATGCTTCTGAACTGTGTTACAATTAGGGTCAAGGGATTTTTTATTATTTAACATCAAGGGAAAACCCTAAACAACCAAAACCCTAACCCCAGGAGATGGAATGCCAAGAGTTTGTGGGCCCTGTTGGGGTTAGTTGGGAAGCTAACTTCTTGGGGTCGTAACTCGGTCATATTATCTCTGTTTGGCGCATATGATACCTTGTTTGAAAGATATCTCTGAGTAATGCAAGATTAGCAAGCAATGGGCATGCTGCAGACCTACAAAAATGTCGTTTAGAGGATCAAAACTACTCTGGAAGTTTAGGACTCAAAAAACTCCTAAAAATAGTAAATGTTGCAATAAACAAGGAAATGGATGAAATTGACTGGAGGTCTAGGTGGAATAGGTCAGTGGCCACCAATATTCACCTGGATCATTCCTCCCTCCTTAGGAAGCAATGGTCCCCATTGCATGTAGAGCCTCCATGAGGTGAGGAAATTTCTGTTGAACCTGGTCCCTGGTGAACCACTTGCCCGTGTGAAGGAGTTGGCCTGCTTTGACAACTCAATATAGTTGGATCCTCTATTAGAGATTGTTCTTGATCTACATGTCCATGATATGATTAGTTGTGGCTTGTTCCATGCAGTCTTGGTTTAGCTCTATTGGTGTGAGTTGTTCCTGCAATGTCGGATGTGTCCATCAATGGAGGAAAGTATGGTCGAAGGCGGTCTACATTGAACATTGGGTGCAGAACAAGGAATGGTGGAATGATGAGCTTGAAGGCATTGTCCCATATAGCCTTGGTGATGGTGTATGGACCATATTAGAACGGATGAAGTTTGCGGTGAGGTCCAGCGAGGCACTCTTTCTGCAAATGTATCCAAACTTTGTCACCCACTGGAACTTGTGCAACACTCGATGTTGATCATGGCGTTGCTTGTACTTAGCATTGGGTTTGTCCAATATATCACGGACCTCATAGTGGATGTGTTGAATGCACTCAATGAAGTTGTTAGCCTGTTGGCTTCGGACTAGACGTGAGTCGAATCTACCTTAGTAGATGCAAATGGTATGGATACATCAATGGGACATAATCGCTAAAATCCCAACCCTACCTGAAAGGGGTTGTGGCCTATTGTAGCTGTGTTGGACATAGGGGAGGCTTTCATCCCATGTGTGTGGATGCTTCGAGTTGTACATGTGCAGAATGTGTACGGTCATCATGTTGACGACCTCTGTATGGCCATCAGTTTGGGGGTGGAAAGTCGTGGACTTAGTGAGTTTGGTATCCAGCATCGACCAGAGACTTGACCAAAATGCACTTAGAAATATGTTGTCATGATCTGAGACAATGGACTGTGGGATCTCAAAGTGACAGTCACTCAAAGAAGATCTTAGCATTGGCCTTTGCTGTGATGCTCTTCTTGCAGGCCGCCATAATAGCCATCTTAAAGAATTCGTCGATGACCACGAAAATGTAGTTCTTGACGTGCTTAGTAGAAGGAAGGCCTGACATGTAATCCACAGAGATGGATTCCCAAGGTCGACTAAGAGTAGGTATAGGAGTATATAGGCCTTGCTTCTTGATGGTTGGTTTGGAAATGGCGTAGGCAGTGTAGGATCTAATGTACTTCCCAACATCCTGGCAAAGGTTCGACCAATAAAAATATTTTTGCAGCACTGCGACTGTTTTCTCTAATCCAAAATGTCCAGCAACCCAACTGTAGTGCGCCTCCCAAATCATCTTGGCACACTCACTTGAAGGAACACAGAGGTAGCATAACAGTGCATCCTAGATGTGAAAATTTGGAACTTGCTTACCTTCCAGGAGTGTCTCTTATGCGCTGTCGAATTCTGGATTGCTCTTGTATAGATGCGGCCACCCCGAAGTCTCGTTCCCAAAAGAGTCGAGCACAATGATCAACGCCATGAATGGTGGTAATTTGAGGCAGACTGCAACATTATTGGTTTTTCCCTTCTTGTACTTAATGTTCAAATGGAACTGTTGCGGGTATGGGGACCATTTTTTATGGCGATCATTTTGTAACTTCCCTTGTGTTTGTATGAATTGCACGGGTCGGTGGTCTATGTGGATGATTGTTTCCTTCCCCAGAATGTAATCTTCCATTGATGAAAGGCCTGAACAATGGAATACATTTCTTTGTCATAGGTGGGATACTTTCAAACAGTGTCTGAAAGTGTCTCACTGTGGTAAGCCATTGGATGCCCCTTCTGAGTAAGGACTGCACCAATGGCATAGTCAAAGGCATCAGTCTCAATCTCAAATGGTTGTTGTAGGTCTAGTAATGTGAGCATTGTTGTGGAGCAGAGGCAATGCTTCAACTTGGCAAATGCCTTCAGTTGGGTTTCAGACCAAAATAATTTTGCTTTCGTTGCGCCCTTGGTGACATGACTTAAGGGTCAAGTGATATGAGAAAACCCAAACACAAACCTACAATAGAAATTGGCTGATCCAGGTGGATATTGGTAGCCACCCACCTATTCCACTTGGACCCCCACCATTGTTTCTTTTAGTTTTTCATTTTCCTTATTTGTACCACAATTTACTATTTTTGGCAGTTTTTTGGGTCCTAAACTTCCGGAGCCATTTTGAGGCCCTAAATGACATTTTTTTTTAAATTAGGGTCCTTAGATAATTTTTATAACAAGGTATTGTGTGCGTCAGATGGAGATCGTATGCCAAAGTTACGACCTCGGGAAGTTGATGTACCAATTTACCCAAAGTGGTGCTTCATCTCTTAGGGTTAGGTTTTTCGATGTTTAGGGTTTTCCATTGTTTCTCAATAATAAATAGGCCTTTGAGCCTCATTGTAACACATTTTAGAGGCATGTAGCCACCACATCTCTTCTTAGAGATAAACTACCATCGCCTGAGCTAATCTTATTTACATTATGTTTGTAAGCATATTTTAGTATTTGATATTAATTAAATGAAGTGTTATTTATGTTGCATCTCTATATTTATGGTTATATTTGTAATTTGTTGCGTTCTTTTAGAAATTTGGATCAGTGGTATTAGAGCAGTCTCCTCTTTCTCTATTTTTCTTTGAATGTCCCCAACGAGGGCGGGATATAAGGAGTTAGGGCTCGATCAGGTTGAGCATTTGCAAGATCAACCTCGCAAACCCCGACAATCGCCCATCGGGGAAGAAAAGAAAGACAAGGGAGCAAGAGAACCTATCAAAATATTTCTCGAGGAGGCCCTTGAGAAACAAAGGAATGTGATGATGGATAAATTTTCCCAAATCCTTCAACGGTTGCCCACCGACGATGCATCCACATCCAGCAGCCACTCTGGAGGCTCCACTCCTTTTAAGGTACAAGTAAACTTTGACATTTCCATATTTGAGGGCCAAATAGATGCAAATGTTGTAGACAAATGGTTAAATATGCTAGAAGGATATTTTTTTGTTCATGATTTTTCCAGTCGGGAAATGATTACTTTTGCTCTTCTCAAAGTCGCCCCTATTTTTAGATGCGCCCACTTGGAATTCATTCCAGGACACCATCAAGGAGAAATACCACCTTGTCAAGAGTTATGAGGATAAATACATAAAGTGGACCACACTACGGCAGGGAAGGGACCAAGATGTGTCAAAGTTTACCAATGCTTTTCATACCCTTCGCACAAAGTTGGGTATTAAGGATTTTGAGAAACATTTGGTACTCAAGTACCGCACCTGCCTACACAGGTACATCCAGGAAGAGATGGAGTTCATGTACATCTCCTGGCTCAGCATGGCATACTGATACGTGTCAAGATCGAGCAGAATTTTAAACAAAAGAAGCGAGATTTTAGATCTATGAATCTCGAGCAAGGGAAAGGTCCCCCCAAACTGCAGAACAAAGGACAAAGCCAAGGCGGGGCATCCCAGGACAACTCACCAAAGCCGCAACCAAAGAAAAACACCGTGAAGCTGAAGAAGGAAACGGGAAAGTGGTGTGAGTTCCATAAGAGCTCCACTCACAACACAAGTGATTGTCAGGCCAAGCAGTCATTGGTGGTCGAGCCTAAGGCTTCGGAATTAGATGCATGTTCTGACTTTGAGTCAAAACTTGACAAGGGGAATGACAAAGGGAAGCAGATTATCGATGTGGAGCCCAACGCCACCATTGCCACCATGAAGATCTATAAGGAGGAACGCCAAGATCCAGAGGAGGAGGAGTGCCTCTTCCACTCCCAGATGTGGGTAAAGGGTTCCCTGCTACAGTTCATTGTCGATAGCGAGAGCCAAATGAACCTCATTTCAACAGAGGTCATGAAGCGATTGGGCTTACTGACCACAACACACCCACAACCATACACCATCGGGTGGCTTCACCAAGGATGGGATATTCGCGTGAGCCAGCAGTGTCACCTTCCATACAACATCAAGCCCTTCACGGATGAGGTATTATGTAACGTTTCTCCCCTTGATGTTTGTGATGGATTATTAGTATAACCATACTTGTGGAAGCTACATGTTGTGTATGAGTCAAGGCCTCGCACTGTTATTGTTACCTTGGGAAATAAGTTATACAAGATACCAGAGGTAGCACCACCTACTGCCATCTCTTTGGTTACTGCAAAACAATGTAGTAAGCTCATTTCCAAAACCAGGAAATTTGTTTTCCTGATGATATGCCCTCAAGAAAAGAAGAAGATAGTGGCCACGACCTCCAGACAAGGCCCCTCTGCATGACAACAACAGGTGGACAAGTTCGTGGAGGAGTATGAGGACATCTTCACCTCCCCCATAGGGGTGCCTCTACACTGTTAGGTCAAGCACTCCATTGATATGACCGCAAGTGTGTCATTACCCAATGGACCAATATATCAGTGCTCTACTCTGGAGAACGACAAAATCAAGAGGCATATTTAGGAGTTGTTGTAGAAAGGTCACATCTGGCTGAGTTCATCACACTGTGGTAGTCCGATCATGTTGGTACAGAAGAAGGATGGGACTTGGAGACTTTGTATTGACTATCGGGCAGTGAACAAGATCACTATCCAGAATAGGTACCCGATCCCACGATTGATGACCTTCTAGACCAACTCAAGGGGGAAAAATATTTTAGCAAGATCGACTTGAAGTTTGGATATCACCAGGTATCAATCAAACACTCTGATGTGTGGAAGACTGCCTTCAAAGCCAAGGAGGGCCGTTTTGAATGGCTGGTTATGACTTTCAGGTTGAAGAATTCTCCTACAACCTTCATGAGGTTGATGGATGACATCTTGCAGCCATTCACCAACTCATTTCTAGTGGTATACTTGGATGACATCTTGATCTTCAACCAGAGTTGGGAAGAGCACCTCCACCACATCCGACAGGTTCAACAGACACTGCGGCAACACAAGTTGTGTGCCAATTTGGAGAAATTCACTTTTGGCATGACCCATGTTCAGTATATGGGATACATTATTGATGAATGGGGGGTACATGTGGATCCAACCAAGATCTAAGTCATTCAGGATTGGCCAACCCCAACCACTCTGACAGAGCTTCGCATCTTTCTAGGTCTTGCCAATTTTTGCTGCAAGTTTGTGTTGGGGTTCTTTCATATCACTTAGCCCTTGAGTCAAGTCACCAAAGGAGGGTGAAAGAAAAATTATTTTGGTATAAATCTCAATAGAAGGCATTCACAGAGTTGAAAACTTACCTCTACTCAGCACCAGTGCTCACATTTCCAGACTTGTAACAACCATTTGAGATCGAGACAGATGCCTTTGACTATCCTATTGGGGCAATCCTTACTCAATAGGGGCATCCAGTGGCATATCACAGTGAGACACTTTCAGACACGGTCCGGAAGTATCCCACTTATGATAAAGATATGTATTCCATTGTGCAAGCCTGCCGACAATGGAAGCATTACATTTTGTGAAAGGAAACGGTCATCCACACAGACCATTGACCCTTATAGTTCATACAGACGCAAGGGAAGTTGCAGAATGATCGCCATCAAAAGTAATCCACATACCTGCAACAGTTCCATTTGAATATCAACTACAAGAAGGGAAGCACCAATAATGTTGCATACTTTCTTAGCTAACAACCGAACATGGCATTATTCACCGTGCCTAACTCTTGTGGGCATGAGACTTCTGATTGGCCACTTCTCTACAAAAGCGACCCAGAATTCAGCCACACATACCAGACACCCTTGGAGGGTAAGCAAGTTCGAGATTTTCACCTCCAGGATGCCCTGTTATGCCACCTATGACACCTTTGTGTTCCTTCAAGTGACCATGCCAAGATGATTTTAGAAGCGCACTACAGTTGGGTCGGTGGGCATTTCAGGGTCAAGAAAATGGTGGCAGTACTGTAGAAGTATTTCTATTGGCCGAATCTTCGACAAGACGTCTGGAAGTACATATTTTGCACTGCCTGCACCATTGCCAAACCGACCATCAAGAAGCAAGGCCTCTATACTCCATTGCCTACCCCTAGTTGACCTTGGGAATTCATCTCCATGGATTACATGTCGGGCCTTCCTTCTACTAAGCATGGCAATGATTGTGTTTTTTGTGGTCGTCGACAGATTCTTGAAGATGGCCATTATGGTGGAATGCAAGAAGAATATCATAGCAGAAGCCATGGTTAAACTCTTATTTGAACAAGTGTGGGTAAACTTTTGGATCCCAAAGTCTATCATCTCAGATCAAGACAGCAGGTTCCTCAGTACATTTTGGTCCAGTCTTTGGTCGATGCTAGACACCAAGCTCACTAAGTCCACAAACTCCATCCCCAAACTGATGACTAGACATAGGTCATCAACAAGATGATCGTACACATTATGCGCATGTACAACTCAAAGAATCCACACACATGGGATGAGAGCCTCTCCTATGTCCATCACAACTATAATCGGGTTCTCCACAGCTACTCAGGTAGATTCGGTTCATGTCCAATCAGAAGATGACAAGGCAAACAACTTCATTAAGCACATCCAACACATCTTCCAGCGGGTCCAAGACATTCTAGATAAATCAAATGCCAAGTACAAGCAGCGACATGATCAACATTGGGTGCCACACAAGTTTCAGGTGGGCAACAAAGTCAGGTTGCATTTGTAGAAGGAACGCCTTACCGAAGCCTATCAGAAACTCAGACCACTCTGATATGCTCCTTACACCATTACCAAGGTTGTGGGGGACAATGCATTTGAGCTCAGCATTCCCCCATTCCTTGGCCTGCACCAATGTGGACCACTTTTGACCATACTTCCCACCATTGTTGGACACATCAGACATTGTAGAACAGCTCACACTTGCAGGGTTAAATCCAAACTGCATGGAACAAGCCGCAACTAATTGGATCATGGAAACTTAGATCAAGAACACCCAACAACAAAGGATCCAGCTATATCAAGTTGTCAAAGCAGGCCAACTCCTTCACCAGGGCAAGTGGCTCACCAGGGACCAAGTTCAGTAGAAGTTTCCTCATCTCATGGAGGAACTCAATGCAATGGGGACCATTGCTTCCTAAGGGGAGAGGACTGATCCAGGTGGATATTGGTGGCCATCCACCTATTCCACTTGGACCCCCACTATTGTTTCTTTTAGTTTTTCAGTTTCCTTATTTGTAGCACAATTTACTATATTTGGTTGTTTTCGGGTCCTAAACTTCCTCGGATAGATCTTTCTAGCGAGGTATTGTGCGTGTAAAACAAAGATCGTATGCCAAAGTTACGACCTCGCTAAGTTGATGTACCAAATAGTTTGGCGCTTCATCTCCTAGGGTTAGGTTTTTCGATGTTTAGGGTTTTCCATTGTTTCTCAATAATAAATAGGCCTTTGTGCCTCATTGTAACACATTTCAGAGGCATGTAGCCACCACATCTCTTCTTAGAGATAAGCTACCATCGCCCAATCTAGTCTTATCTCCATTATGTTTGTAAGCATATTTCAGTATTTGATATTAATGAAATGAAGTTTTATTTTTGCTGCATCTATGTATTTATGATTATATTTGTAATTTGTTGCGTTCCTGTTTAAATTCAGATCTTTGGCAAGACCTAGAAAGGTTCGAACCTCTGTTAGAGTGGTTGGGGCTTGCCAATCCAGAATGACTTGTATCTTGGCTAGGTCCACATGCACACCCCGCTCGTCAATGATGTACCCCAGATATTGAACCTGGGTCATGCCAAAAGTGCATTTCTCCAAATTGGCACACAACTTGTGTTTTCGCAAGGTTTGGAGGACTTGTTGAATATGGTCGGGGTGTTCTTCTAAGCTATGGCTAAAGATTAGGATGTCATCTAAATACACTACCACGAATGCATTGGTGAAGGGTCACAAGATGTCGAACATAATTCTCGTGAAGGTTGCGGGGACATTCGTCAACCCGAAAGGCATAACCAACATTTTGAAAAGGCCCTCCTTGGATTTGAAGGTAGTCTTCCAGACATCAGAGGGTTCGATAGGCACCTGGTGATAACCAAACTTCAAGTCAAACTTGCTGAAATATTTGGCCCCTTGAGATGGTTTAGCAGGTCATCAATCCATGGCATTGGGTACCTATTCCGAACAGTGATCTTGTTCAGTGCCCGATAGTCAATACAAAGTCTCCATGTCTCGTCCTTCTTCTGTGCCAATACAATCGGGCTCCCATAGGGTGATGAGCTTGGCGTAATTTTCCCCTTCTTTAATAGCGCTTGAATATGCATATTGATCTCATCATTCTCTAGAATAGAGCGTCAATAGATAGGTCCATTGGGTAGCTACACATCGGGGGTCATTTTTATGGAGTGCTTGACCTAACAGTGTAGAGGTACCCCTGTAGGTGAGGAAAAAATGTCATTATATTCCTCCATGACCTTGTCCATTTGCTGCTATTGTGTGGAGCATCCCTATTTGGAAGTCGTGGCCATAATCTTCTTCTTGCCCTGATGGTAAATCATAAGGAAAACAAATTTCCTAGTTTGTGAAATGATCTTACTGCATTTCTTTACAGAGATCAAAGATATGGCGACAAGCAGGGCTACCTCTGATATCTTGTACAACTTATTTCCCAAAGTAATAATCATAATGCTAGGTCTAGACTCATATATAGCATGTTGCCCCCACAAGTATGGTT
Source organism: Pinus taeda (assembly GCA_000404065.3). Lineage (NCBI taxonomy): Eukaryota > Viridiplantae > Streptophyta > Pinopsida > Pinales > Pinaceae > Pinus > Pinus taeda. The sequence goes on along the minus strand of APFE030567286.1, from coordinate 144,791 downwards.
GTCTTAATAATACATCACAAACATCAAGAGGAGCAACATCACATAGTACCTCATCTGTGAAGGACTTGATATTATAGGGAAGGCGACATTGTTGGCTGACGCATAGATCTCGTCATTGGTGAAGCCACCCAATGGTGCACGATTGTGGATGTGTTGTAGTCGGTTGGCCCAGACACTTCACGACCTTTATTGAAATGAGGTTCTTTTGGCTCTCCCTATCGACAATGAACTGCAGTGGACAACCCTTCACCCACATCTATGAGTGGAAGAGGCGTTCCCCCTCATCTAGATCTTAGGGCTCAATTTCTGGATCTTGGTGGTGGCCACGGTGGCACTGGGCTCCAGGTCAACGATCTGCTTTCCTTTGTCATTCCCCTTGTCAGTTTCTGACTTAGATTCGGAAACATGTGTATGATTCAGAAGCCTTTGGCTCAACCACTAGTGACTTCTTGGCCCGACGCTCACTTGTTTTTTGAGTGGAGCTCTTATGGGACTCACACCACTTTCCTATGTCCTTCTTTGTCTTTGGGGTGTTGTTATTTTCTTGTGGCTTCGGGGGGTTGTCCTGGGTTTCTCCGCCTTGGCTTTGTCCTTTGGCCTGCAATTTAGAGGCGCCTTTCCCTTGCTTCAGATTCAAAGATCCAAAGTCTCGCTTCTTCTGCTCAACCTTGAAAACGTATTGGTACGCCATGTTGAGTGAGGAGATGTCCAGGAAATCCATCTTGTCCTAGATGTACCTGTGTATACAATCACTCTACTTGAGTACCAAATGTCTCTCAGAATCCTTGATACTCAACTTCGTGTGAAGGGTATTAAAAACATTGGTTAACTTTGGCACATCTTGGTCCCTTCCCTGCCACAACATGGTCCACTTTATGTATTTATCCTCATAACTCCCGATAGGGTAGTACTACTCATTGATTGCATCCTGGAATGACTTCCAAGTGGTTGTGCCTGAAATAGTGAGGTTGAACTTTCGACCTTCCTTTCACAATAGTTTTCCCCCCCGGTCCTTAACGTGGGGGGCGGCTTTGAGAAGTGCAAAAGTAATATTTTCCCGACTGGAAAAATCATGAACAAAAAAATATCCTTCTAGCAAATTTAACCATTTATTTGTGGCGTCTGCATCTATTTGACCTTCAAAGATGGGATGTCAAATTTAACTTGTACCTTAAATGGTTTGGTGCTTCCAGACTGGCTTCTGGAAGAATATGCATCACCTTTGGGTAGCCACTAAAGGATCTGAGGAAATGTGTCCATCATCACGTTCCTCTGTGGCTTGAGGGATTTTTCGAGCAAGATTTTGAAAGGATCTCCTACCCCCTTGTCTTTCTTCTCTTCTACCATGGGAGGTCATCAGGATTTTTGAGGATGTCCTTGCAAAGGTTCAACCAGTTCAATCCCTAACTCCTTATATCCTGACCTCGTTGAGGACATGCAAAGAAAAACAGAGAAATAGAAAACTGCTCTGAAACCACTGATCTGAACTTAAACAAGAACGTGACAAATTACAGATATAACCATAAATATAGAGAAGCAGCAAAAACAACACTTCATTTCATTAATATCAAATACTGAAATATGCTTACAAACAAAATGGAAAATAAACTAACTCAGTAGCTTATCTCTTAGAAGAGATGTCGCAGCTACACGCCTCTAAACTGTGTTACAATGAGGCTCAAGGGCCTATTTATTATTAAACATCAAGGAAAAACACTAAACAACCAAAACCCTAACCCCAGGAGATGGAACACTAAGAGTTTGTGGGCCCCGTTGGGGTTAGTTGGGAAGCCAACTTCTGGGGGTCGTAACTTGGTCATATTATCTTCATTTTGCGCGTATGATACCTTGTTCGAAAGGTCCCTTCGAGTGCTATAAGATTTGCGGTAGGCCCTTGCCTATGGCCATGGGCTTGTTTCAAACATCAAAAAACGTCATTTAGGGGGGTCAAAACTACTCCGGAAGTTCACGACCTGAAAAACTGTTAAAAATAGTAAATGTTGCAATAAACAAGGAAACATATTAAACTGAATCGAGGTCTAGGTGGAATAGGTGGGTGGCCACCAATATCCACCTGGATCAACCATTTATTCCTTCTTGTTTGAATGAGTAGGTTACAGATGAAGCTAGACCTCTAGGGAAGCGAAACTTAGGTGTTACACATAATTTTGTCATTGTCCTTGTACTTCCCGTTCCGTGATCCTGGAGGGCCTCTATAGTGAACCCTACATGCTTTCCCTTCATGAAGAAACCCCCATTGTGTCCCTCTTCATGAGTAGATCAATTCCCTTTTGCACCATTTCCCCTAAAACTTTTGTTTTGCCCAGTTTACAAGACCTACGCTAATGACTCTTGTCTTCTTCACGCCGATATGCAGGGATTAACACTGTCCCTAGCACTGACTAGAGTGACTGATATTTGTTTCAGTCACGCTAATCCTCTTATGCAAAGTTTTTTAAATAAAGAACCGAAGCTTCCAGCTCTAGAAGCTTCGTAACAGAAGTCTGGTAAATGGTTCGGCCGGATGGGGTCAAGGATGTCAGTTTGGGCTCCTTTCCCCTATAATGATGGAACTACCTCAATGGATAAGACCTTCTCCCATGAGAAGAGGATCCATCTCCCATCCATTAATTCTATATAAACCTCCCTTTTTTCGAAGCACAAGCTAGTGTTAATGTTGGTGTGTTAGTGCTAATTAATTTTAGAGTAAACAACAAGTTATTCATAGTTGTAGCTCTCTAATTGTGTGAGGAAGAAGTTTGAATTTGGTTTGGAGTGAAGCCTAAATGGAAGAGCCTTAAAACTATTTTTGTTGAGGCCATCATGGAATGCTAGCAGAAGTGTGTGGGAACTTGGTCTTGTCAGAGGAGAATGGCAACGTCAAGGCAATGGTTGTAATCTCTTCTTGATCAATATATATGCAACTATCGATTGATTTCCTACATGATTTGTCATCTTACATATAAATGGCTTAATGTTTATTGACTTCTTAGGTAGGTTGAATTACAA
>APFE030567286.1:125601-138939 GCA_000404065.3 Pinus taeda | reverse complement strand
TTCCATAGAATGTATCTATTGTGGCTAGACCCATTATTGGGCTAGAGGATTTTTTTGTGTCCGCCCTTATAATTTTACTTCACCACAAATTGGTGACTCCGCTGGGGAACCAATCCTTTTGTTTGTCTTAGATTTCATGATTTCGTGTGAACTTTTCTAGTTCCACTTTTTCCCTTTGGTTTTATTTCTTTTCTTTTGCTTACTGGCTTGATTTTGCAATCCATAGTAGTAGATCTGGTCCCTATTTCAAAAATTTTTATTTTTTTCATGGCTCCCTCAATCAACATGCTTAATTCACTGACAGTCGCCCCGATCAGTGCGATATGCTGAGAAACAGTCGCGTCGACCAACCTCTGGTGCTTGTTGTCAGTTAGGCAGTGGCTCCAATGCCTATAAGTGAATATTAGGGTTTCTCCCCAATCTTGGCCAGTGTGTTTTTCTCTCATGATTTTGACCTCGTAACCCTTTTAGGCCGTTTTCTCCCTGACTAGAAAGTTGCTTTTCATTTGGTTTTGTTTGCTTGTTGGTTATCATCTTTCCGCTTGATTTATTGAGTCATTGGGTGGTTAGTGACACTAGGGCATCTAGATTGTTATCCATTCAACTGTTTGTGAACTCAGTGAGTTGAGTTGTAAGTGTACTTACTCCTTGCATTTCGTTTGCGGTCCTTTTACGACTTTGACCTCCATTACACAAGTTCAAAAAGTTTTCATTTTCTTTTCTAAACATTTCTTTTCCAACATGGATTACATTGCTTGTCTTGTTGTTGGTAAATTCGGTGCTTCATTAGTCTGAATGAGCCTCCCTTTTCATGTTTTCGTTTGCTTGAAGAGTTGATTGTCTTGACAACTCTTTCATTGAAGTGTTGTATGCGAAAAGTTCATTTCGTTGTTTCATGAAAAGTATGAAATTCTAGTTTGTTGCATCATTGTGCTATGATAGCCTGCATTATTAGAGACTAGGATTGCATTGGCATTTGAAAAAGGAAAAAGAAATGTACTTGAAAGGAAATTAGGAATTGGAATGCATTTTTCATTAGTTTGTTTTTTCGAAAAGTGAAGTAGTGAAAGATCATTTTTCTTTCATTTGCTTGGTTGTTTGCATTTGATTGTGTAGTTTCTACCCTCTCTGGTGTAGGTAATTCATCAAATTGAAAGGGTCTTGTCTCATTTAGTTGCATTTAAGGTTTTTTGAATCGCATCGCTAAGACCTGAAAACTGAAACATAACTCAAGATAAACTTTAAAATGAATTCAATTAACCTAAGGCGCATTTGACACTTAACAATCATATCTAGAAGGTCTAGGCTAGAGATGTGTTTCGACATCTTTAAACCTAGCAGTTGTCGTTAGCTTCGGCATTAGACAGCGCTAGTACGGATTTGTGCTCCCCGTATCGTCAAGTATATAACTGGAGACCCCTCTAGGCTGCTATCCTTTATCCTTAGGAAGTTGATTCGACTGCCTTGCAAACGTGATACACCGAACACAGCATTTGGGGAGATTCCCTGCACGTACTTCTCAATCTGTCGGGAGGTATTCTGCAGTTCACGGTTTCCTGGTAATCTTGTTTACTTTGATCATCCAGAGCAGTCATTTGATCGTTTTAACTCGATAAACTTAAAAGTTTTTTTGAGCACTTGTCCTTTTGAGCTTGTTTCCAATCAAAAGCAATAGAGTCATCTTTATTTCTTTCTCGACTCTTAAAAAATGAAAGAGCACCAGTATTTTATGTGTCTTAATAATTGAATGCCCACGATCAGATAACACCTTGTTAGTCTTTTCTGAGACCAAATCGTGAGTTTCCCTTAAAAGAACATTTTAAATCCTTGAAGATTGTTTTTCTATCGACTAATACAAGGTCATCGTGGCTAAACCATCTAGTTCATCCAGTTCCTCTTCCTCTCCTCTGTCTGAAAGATTGTCTGAGGAGTCATTTTCTAAGTTACCAGAGCCACTCGAGGACTAAGGTGTTGAACTCAGAATTGTCCTGAGCATTCAACCTTTATCATCTCGTCCTCCACATACTTTCGATACTAGGTCATTTGCTGATCTTGGCCCAGAATCTCCGAACAATCCCGTTCAAACTCCTAAGAACTCGCCGACCACTGACAGTCATCTTGGACTAGTTATCTACCCTGGGAATCCTCTATTTTACCTTGTTGTGATATCACCGTAGTGTCCTTACAGTCAGTATGACCAGCTGAGTGTTCCTTTGAAACTATCCCATCATACTTCTTTGGCCATTCGTCATCATTTGTTACCGGATATGGAACCTGAAGGCGATGCTCCAGTCACCTCTCCGGAGGAGTCAACAGTTTCTACTCCACACACTGTCGAGGAGGAAGAACAACCTTTTCTTCTTGAGGGTTTCCCCTATAAAGGGGTTATTCCCACTAGTTTTCCACCTAACTATGTGTCTTTGGCACAGTTGGTTTCAGGTACACCTAGTGCCTCATCACTTTACCATAACTCTGTTTGGGCGTCAGGCGCCATGCCTACTTCAGGTCTGTTCATTGAGAACACGACTTCCCAACAAGATGTTACCTCAGTCCCAATGTAACCCACCGTTCCAAACACCCTTGTGTCATCAATCCCAGTCCCCCATCAAGCCCAACCGGTGGTTTCGAAGAATGTCTTTGTCAGTTCCTCCATCCCTCTAGTCAATGGCCAAGTTGTGCCACTGGCTGGGGGAGAAAACCTAAATGTTTCTATAGTGTCAGGTGTCACCAATGTGAGTGGTTCACAAGCTCACATGCTTGGTATGACCCAACCTTCTTCTGGTGTTATTCATAACCTCGTTGATCCTAATGGATCAAGCAATGTCTAGTACCAACAGGTTCATAATCCAATTGGTCCATCTAGATCAAGCAATGTTCAGTATCATCAACCCTATGAGGCTTAGGTTCAATACCAAACTCCTTACGTTACATATGGTTCTCAAGGAATGGTTAATCAACTTTACACCCTTTAGTCTGGGCAGTACATTCAGCCTGGCTCATCCACCTTCCAGGGTGGCTATGTCCAGATTCAGTTTGGAAATTTTCTGGGCACTGTTCAAGTACCCTTGCAACAGTAAGGACAACCTCTACAACAACTAGGGCAACCTTTGTTACCTCAAGGGCAACCTTTGTTGTAGGAAGGGCTATCCACAAAACAACAAGGGCAAATGAACCCGCACTAAGGTTAGTTGCAACAACCGCAAGGTCAACCTTTGCAATAGTTGTAGCAAACCATGCAGCAGTAGATGCAATATGCTCTGCACACCTCCCAGCCCATTTCCTCACAAGGCCAACCTCTGCTACCCTAAGGACAAATTTTGCAGCCACAAGGCCAACCCTTGCAATAGCAAAAACAACCTGGGCAACAATAACCCTTGTATACATATCAGTGGGGTCAACCCTTGCACGGGCAAGGGCAAGGTCAAGTCCTGCAGTAGCAGGTCGAAAATCCTAATGTCCTAGGTCAACAGGTCTAGAATCCTTATGGTCAAGGGCATCAGGTAAAAAACCCTATCGCCCTAGGTCAACAGGTCCAAAATCATTTTGGTCAAGGGCAGCAGGTGCAGAATCCTTATGTCCAAAGGCAACAAGTGTACCAACCTTATGCCCAAGGACATCAGGTCCAAAATCCTCTTGTTCAGGGACAACAGGTTCATCACCCATATGTTCAAGGACAACAGGTCCAATATCCATATGTCCAAGGTCAACAGGCTCAATAGCCTTTTAACCCGTATGTTGCTTATCAACAACCTATGGTCGGATAGTTCCAAGGTATTCAAGGTCAAAATCCTCCCTTTGGTCAAGGTAACCCACAATGGGGGCAACATTAGATACCATATGGCCAAAATCCCCCACTATGGGGCCAAAATCCTTACCAGCAGGGATAGGCTCCTCCATTCGGACCTCCTTACCAACCTCCTATGCCTTTTAACACCCAATTTCCATTCTTGGCCACACTCAAGTTGCCAGATGTATCTCGCCTTACGAATGATCCAATCCTTCATTCGCCATACTAACCTCTGGAGCCATCCAAGATACCAAGCAATTGTCTAAAGTTCGATGGGAAAGAAAAATAAGATCCTCAGGCCCATGTGATGACATATCACCTCTGGTGCTCTTCGAACTCTTACGTTGACGATTCCATTCGTCTCTATCTTTTCCAATGAACCCTCATGGGCACTGCAACCAAGTGGTACATCGAGCTTCCTCGAAGTACTTACCATGACTTTAACTCTTTTTCCATGGCTTTCCTCATGCATTTTCAGCTGCCAGTTCGTTATGAAACTGGCACCTATTTGCTCGCATCTCTTAAGCAAGATACTGCGACACACATCTCTATTCACATCCATGAATGGAGATGTAGACGTCACCTGATAAAATTTGAGATTGTTGATCGGTTGCTCACTGAATGGTTCACTAAATCATTCGTGGCCCCAATTGCTCGCGATATAGCTATGGGTGGATGCGTTACTGAAGAGAAAGCCATTGCTCGTGCCCAATACTTAGATCTAGTTTACTCTCAGTCTAGCACTTTGTATAAGTTATTACCTAATGCTCCGCAGCCATCATTCACTCCCATGGCATCCAAGTCACAAGTTATACCTCTTGTCGATGGAGTTATTGGTTCAGTATCCCAGACCCCTACTAAATCTTCTTCCAAAAAAAAGTTGGTCTCGAATGTTGTTCCTAATAGTTCTTCTCAGAATCCACCTAACCTCGATAAAACCTCAGATGTCCATGTTATCCAGTTTACCGTAGTGGACAATTCCTTGAAAGGTAAGAAGAAAGACAAAGGCAAGGGTAAAGCCGATGCCCCAAAACAAGGTCCTTCCAAGTCGTCTGTTAGCGAATCTTCGCAATAGAAACCTAAGTATCCCTGCCTCATTTGTGAGGAAGATCACTACACTAAGGATTGTCCCCAATGATCCAAACTTAGTCGCTTGCTCAAAGGGGCCCCCACTGTCCTCAACGATCCATTTATGTCTCGACATACCCAAATGGTAGACCAACCCCAATCATCTGCTTCCTCAGGATCTCAAGTTTTCATGATGAGTACGCTAATTAATGTGGCTACTAGATCAAAATATTATCAAACTCCTGCTCTGGCAGCTTGGTAAGAGAAAGAAGCCACCCCTTCTTCTTCTGCCCTGAATTCTAACCCTCTTCATATCGAGCACCCTAACCTGATTCTTCTATATGGCCACCCTCTTGAGGTGTGTTGCGGAAATCCTCGTACAATTATTACGCCCGAGCCACTGAGCACTATAATATTGTTGAGGATTTGGCTCAGGCACCATCAGCTATGTCGGCTCTCGAGGTGCTCCAAAGGTGCCCATCACAATGGAAATGTTTGATGTCCGCTATTGGGGGTATCGATCCCACCAATTCCAATTTGATATGTTTTGATCTAGAGAACCATGTTCCGTGCTTCCCTCATCAGATTCGCTTTCTCATTCAGATAATCATCAATGAGAAGACCATCCACAAGACTGTCATTGATGAAGGTGCTTCAACCTGCATCATGTCAACTGCATGCTGGAAGGCTATTGGTTCTCTTGCTTTGAACCAATCTCTGAACACTTTGGAAGCTTTTGATAAGTGCAATTTGCGACCCTTCGGTGTCTTACCTAACCTTGCCATTACCCTCGAAGGCAAGACAGTGCAAGTTGAGGTAGAGATTGTTGACGTAAATCTCAATTACAATATTCTACTCGGCCGGAGTTGGACCCATGCTATGCATGTTGTAGCCTCCTCCCTATTTTGCATGATCCATTTTCCCCATCAAGGGAAGATTTTCACTGTCAACCAGTTATCTTTCTTTGCCTCTTCCTCCTTGAATGGCAATGTTCTGTACGTTAAGCACACTAGTGCTCCTTATGAGAGTGTGGGGGCAGGTCTTTTTAAAGATTCTGCCTTAATGGGAATTTTTCCACTCCCAACTCCTCATGTTGCCTCTGTCAACATGGTCTCAGTTAAATCTGATCCTTGGGTCATACCTTCACCAGATCTTATTGATAAATGGGGTGAGGGTGTGGAAATTGTTTTGGCTTCAAGTTCTGCATCCTCTGATTCTTCTATTTTGAAGACATCTCTTGATACGTACTCTTAATACCCATGGTTTGGCGCTTTGGAATCTCCTGATCCCTTAGTTGAGACCTTCCTTGTTGATGAAGGTATCATGGAAGTCATGTCTCTCAAGGAACCACCTTGTATTGATATTCATCATCGCTCCTCATTCCTGCCTCGTTCGCTGGTCATGTCTACTGCTTTCAAGGAGTCATCTTCTCTGTTTCCTTCCCTCCCACTTTCGCCACCGATCACGACTCATGAAGTATGGTCGAAAGGAAATTTGGGTAATATTACCCAAACGATGCCGATTGATAATTCTACCAAGCATGGTATCGTTGAACATGTCCATATCGGGGTATCTTGTTCTCCGGATGAGATCAAGACTTATACTCATCAATTTCAGGAATTTTGTGATGTATTTGCATGGTCCTATGAAGAAATGCCTAGCATTGATCCTAGCATCATTGTGCACGAAATGCCAACTTATCCGCACACGAAGCCCGTTCGCCAATGGCTCCGCCGAGTGCACCCTAGGAAGGCCACCGCTATCAAGGGTGAAGTTGAAAAACTTCTCAAAGCTAGGTTCATCTATCCCATCCCTCTTATAGATTGGGTGTCCAATATTGTCCCAGTGACTAAAAAACAAGGCACGATCTGCATTTGCATTGATTATCGAGATCCCAATCATGCTTGTCCTAAAGATAACTATCCTACTCCCTTCATTGATCAGTTCATTGATGAATGTGCTGGGAGTGAGATATTTTCCTTTATGGATGGTTTTTCTGGTTATAACTAGATCAACACTGCACCAACCGATCAAGAAAAGACAGCTTTTATATGTCTGTGGGGTACGTTCACGTATGAAAACCTCCCTTTCGGTTCGAAAAATGTTGGCGCTATGTTTAAACAGAAAATGTCCTATGCGTTTCATGATATCCGCAATATTGTCCAGCCTTACTTGGATGACCTTCCTGCTCATTCTTGTAAGCACCAAGATCACCCGGACCATATTCGACAGATTTTTTTGCGTCGTAGACACTACAACATTTAGTTAAACTCGCATAAATGTGTTTTCTGCGTAGAATCTGGACGACTCCTCAGCTTCATCGTTTCCAAGGACGGTATTTGCCTTCATCTGCTAAAACTCGAGGCCATTGTAAAAGGATTTCCTTGGAAGGATTGTCCTTGTGGATTTTGCTGGTGTGGTATTTCAGGTTGAGCCTACGATGCTTGACCACCATGGTAAGAGGTGGAACCCCAATCTATGGATAGCGGGACCAAAATATCTCCAACTGATAACTGACCTGCCCCAGTACCGAAGGGTGGTAGACACTGATCATACTGCCCCCCAAGTGATACATTAGATGTAGGATCAAAGCCTGCAAATAAAGAGGACGAAGGTCGGCTAAAAATAGGCGTTGAAGAAGCCACAGATATAAGCGGAGGGGTTGTCACCGAAGTAACAGTTGTACTGCGAGGTGGCAGAGTCGATGGCTCTGTATTGGAAAAGACGGGTGGTGACCAAATAGAGGTCGGAAAAGGAGATGATATAAAATCTCGCAATGTTATATAACCAAGAGGCAGTCCCCCGGTAGAAGTGCTCCTACTAACATGTGTAGACTCCATTGTGCTAGGGATTTCGTCCCCTGGCATGCCGGATTCGTCAGTAGTAGTAGGTGATGGATTTTCCATGTCGGAAGGAAAAGGTTTCCGAGGAGAAGTATATTGCCAAAAAGGGATACCGTTCTGAAAAGGTTCCCAAATGGGGTTCGTAAAAAACTGGTAATCTTTGTCGCCTGGAGCACGAGAGCTGATCGGTTGTATGCGTGGAACAATAGGGAGAATTTGACTCACAACCGGACCCTCGGAAGGCGAAATTGGTAGTTCCACCAGGGTGAAACTTCACAAAATCCTAGGGAAACTAGCGAAACCAGTCCCTACGCAGACTAACGCAAACAAAATTTTACCGGGTTATGTGATCGTGGCCAGATAAATTTTAAGACACTTGACTTGACCTTTTCATCTTTAAAGAGTCGAGAAAAGGATGAAAAGATGACTCTAGTCTCCTTCGATTGTTTAATGAGCACGAAGTGACAAGCTGCTCACTTACGCCTTTTCTTTTAGAGAGTCTGAAAAGGATCAAAAGCTGACTACTCTGGAAATCTAGGTAAAAGGGTTTGCCAAACAATCCGTAAAACAGCTATATACACCTTAGCGATCAGAAGAACACCCAGGACTTTACGTACGGTAGTCAATCTTCCCGAATGCTGTGTTCAGTGCATTACGGTTTGTAGGGTGGCAGACTCGGCTTCCTATGGATCAAAGATTGCAAGCCTATAGGGGTCTCCCAATATATACTCGACGGTACGTGGGAGCACAGTCCATACTGGCACCTACCGTTTCACTGTGGAGGAATCACCCAACCACTCAACGATAAACTACCAGGTTTAACGACGCCGGAACACGTCTCTAACCTAGACCTCTAGAATGTGAGCGTTAAGTTTCAATGCGTGGTTAGGTTCATTGAATTCATTTTATGGTTTATCTTTGATTAAGTCTCAGTTTCCGGTCTTACCGGATGTGGTCTCTTGAAATGTCCTAAATGCAACTATATGCGAAAATTGTATTCGTTTCGTTGAATGAATTCTAGCTACAGAAGAGTTGAGAGTTTCATACAAACAAAACGATCACAAAAATCCTAATGCAGCTAATAACAAGAAAGGAAAATCTTTTTCTTTTTCTTTTTTAAAAGCAAAAATTAACACAAAATGCTAATTAATGAAAAGCAAAAATCTCTTTTTCTTTTCTTTAAAAATAGTATAATGCACTTAACGGATTTCAATAGATATGCACAAATAGATTATTTAATCAAAGGAATCTAAAACCAGATCTGAAACATGAACAATAACCCAGCAAAGCAAAGAAAACACCAAGATCTTCAAAGAACAATGTAATCTAAGTCTCAATGAAGTCAGGCAAAAACAAGCAAGCTAAAAGTGAGGTACTTGCAGCATATAATGCAAAACTCATACAACTACCAGAGGAATGTGGAAATCAATCAATAAAATGATTGGATCAGCAAATCACAAATCCGACAGAAGGCTCGATAAACAAAGCCACAAGGGCTAAGATGTAAAATCGATGGACAAAGGCGAACAACTGAAGGATGGAAAGAACAACCAGCCAAATAACAGTCCAACAAACTTCCAGGAGGTGTAAAAGGAGAAAAAAGACACAGATCCAAGCTTAAAAGACTGACAAACAAGCTAATTTAAAAATTTAACCAGTCTGGCACGACTGTCAGGCTGCAACTCGCGCTAAACAGAGATTGGCACGAGTTGTCTGAGAGAAACAAGCGCCAATCAGCGCGACTGTCTGAAGGAAAAACGCGCTAATGAAGTTTGCTAGGCAAAAAAACAAAACAGATAGTTCCAGGCTTGGTTTCTAGTATCTAAAAAGAGCCAGCAAGCAAGAAATAGCAAGAACTTCAACCCAGAAAGCTATTCAAACCAATAAACAAGAGAAAAATTGACATGCAAGGCAAGATTGAAATTGTTCAGTTTGTAAACTGAACCGGAGATCGACTGAAGTGGCGTTGATCTACTTCACTTCTACATAGCAGGAGTGTTTCGAAGGCTACCTGGCCACTCTTCAGACTCCATCTACAATTTACAAACCAAACAATACAAAAACAAACAACAAGCTTCTCCCCAGCGGAGTCGCCAAATTGTTGAACTGGTAAATCCCCTCTGCGGACAGAGGCAATCCCACTAGCCCAACACGGGTCTAGCAACAATCACACATGCTACACGCAGGTTCCTAATTGCATAAATCAAAGATCGATCAGAATGATCTACCTGGAATTCAATGCTAATTGTTGTAGAAGAAACACCGCTCTCGTCCCTTAGCTTTGGCTGGTCACAATCCTTACGCTCCACGTAAACGGACACCTGCACAAGAAAAGAACGATACAAACACAAGCGTAAAATCCAATATATGCAACTATATATCGGTCAGACAAGATATAACTCAAATACCATTAAAAGACACATGAGTGGAACCATAATGATAGTCATTCATTAATCAGTAAAAACAGAGAAAGATTACAACCAAAGGGTTCTGACGTTGAATCTCCTCTGACTGGGTCAGCAGCTAAATACGCCTTGCAAAGTGACCTCTTCTCTCTCAATATTTCGGCAGCATAACCCCTCTATAACTCTCAATTCTCACTATCAATCCAGCATAAACTTGGCACTCACAATAACTCTAGCAAAACTAGTTGGTTTAATGTAGGGCGACAGTCAATTATAGATGGAGGAGGAGGAAGTATGCATTGTATCCGGACACCTACTGAAGATTTAGCATTGTCCCAGAATAGCCACTGAACTTGGTTGTCATGGATAAAAAGATGACACTTGACCACTTCCATGAGATTTTTCCCCAGAGAAATGCATGAACAAAGAAGGCAAAAACACTTCAATGCGCGCTGGCTAAAAATCATAACCAAATTTAGGTGGCGCGGGCTTTGCTCTATGACAGAGCGTCCATGGGCACGCCCTCTTTGGAGGAACTGAGCCATTGGCGCGGGTAAGACACTGTGGACCCGCCCTAATGGAAAAAGGGCACTTTTTAGGGCTAATCTGCAAAAGGTGTCTTCAGGGACTTTGAATTTCATACTTAGGAGAATCCAATGCAAGTGTTTTTAAGTTGTGTCACTGGTCACAGGTCCATAAATGTGTCCTCCAATGCGCGAAAGCAAGGGTAACAAGGATGGTGACCAACGGTGACAAATTACTGCGTAACAATCTCCACTAAGTTGATTTCCCGTTAAATCGAGAAATTTCAAGTTTAATATATTTGACAAAGATGTGGGAATGCGACTTGAAAAATAATTTAGGGAAAGATAAAGTTCTTGCAAATGGGTGAGGCGACCCAAGGAAGAGGGAATGGTACCTGTCAGCTCGATGTCTCTCAATTTAAGGCATTGCAATTGCGGGAGGGAACCCAACTCCCTCGGGATATTTCTGGTCGGATGGTTGTTGGTAAGAAACATAATAGTCAAACTTTGGCAGCTGAAGAGTTGACTCAGAATGGAACCGGTGAGACTATTGCAATTTTTGGAGGGAACTCAACTCGCTCGGATATTTTCGTCTAAGTCATTATGGTCCAACAAGAGGTGTCTCAAACAAAAGAGGCATACTAATTTAGGCGAGATATGACCAGTGAGCTTATTGCCTCTCAGATAGAGCATGCAGAGAAATGACAAATTTCCGAGCATTGGAGAAATGGAACCGCTCAGATCCATTAGAGTGAGGTTGAGGGAGGCCACTTTGTATGGATGGCGGTGGTTGCAGGTAACACTGGTCCAGTTGTAGAAGGGTTTGGCGAGAGTCCAATATGCGAGGGAATGATGCGGATAACTGGAAATGAGGTTCCTGAATGCCACTAGGGATTGATGATCATTGTGTAAAGAAAAGACAAGGAGGAGAAAGAGCATATGAAAAGAAAAGGAAAGAGAGGGCATGGTGGTTGAAATCACAACCTCTGGCAAATTGGAATAGAGGAGAGGAGGGGAGGGGAGAGGAGAAATGTAGTGGGTGTCTGTATGGGTGGAGAAATGAGTATTTATAAATGGAAAAAAATAGATGTGTTTCAGTGTCATGAAAAAGACAAGGCATCAATCATGAGGTCATTCCTCCTCTGCCAAACAAAAAATGTTATTTAATCTCTCAACTATCACTTGTCAAATAAGTCTTTCAGAAAGTCTTCCCTGCTGAGAAAAGTGGCTTTCAATGTTCTCCTTAAAACATATATAATTATAAAGTTCGGTGTGAATGGTTTCCCATTCAACTTGATCATATAAAATGAAGCATTTTATATGATTTCATTTTGTGGAAGCAATGACAATTATACAATAAACTTTTCATTTTAATGAGTATAATTAAATTACTAAAAATAAGAAATTAATAAAGTTAAAAGATAATTTGAGTATAATATTTTCTGATTGTCTTATATATACATATTTCATTTTTAATTCTAATTAAACCATAAAGACTTTTTGTCATTATTGTCTGCACTCAAATATCAAAGATTTGGAAAATGACAATTTGTGAAGTTTAAATTGGCAATGTGATTCCTGTGATTATTGTGTTATTATTATTCAGCATTGTTTTTAATTTAATTTGGATATGTTTAAAGTAAGTGGTAGGCACTAAAAATCTCACTTTGCATCATAGATATTGTGGTTATGTGTCTAGCCAAGTTGGTCATGAAGTCCAATTTCGCTCATTCACACCAATTGAGCTAGCGACCATCTCATTTAAATGCACAAATGCCACCATGAACAAGTTCCTAATTGAAGAATCTTTTCATTGTAGCATTTTTGCATCCAAATATGATGCACCATAAAAATATTAATGGTAGTATTTTATCTAGAAGTGAGATTCAATTTCAAGTAGTAACGTCAAATGAGCTAGAAACCACTTCTTGTTGAAGAACCTTTCTTATACTTTCTAACTTATGCATGTTTACATTTTCTAGAGAGAATATCTTTTGGATAATACATTAGCTTTCAAGCACCAAGATAGCAGTTACTTTGCACCCAACAAGTGATTGTATAAGTAACATGAGTAATTAATTGTTCTCGGATGTAGTATTAGGTTATTTTCTCATGCAAAGAAGCATGATTATCTTATTGAGTATTGTAGTATTAGGTTAGTTTCTCACGCTTCCTGCGGCGCCTCCTGCGGCGCCTCCACACTTCCGCAGCTGCAGCGCTCGAGAGATCACCCTTCACAGATTCACTTTCCACTTCACTTTCATATAGATTGAGCTTTTGAAACAATAACCCAATATTTCAGATATTAAGATATTCAACCCAAAAGCATGCTCAAGCCAAATGATCTCCTTTTCTTTATATAGGCAATCTCTTCCTCAAATCATGGACCAATACCACGGGCCAAAACCATAATAACACAATACCATGGACCCAATACTTGGGGTCAACACTTTTGGATGCAATACCACGGACTAAAACCATAGGATCAAAAACTGTTGGACTAATACCATGAACCAACCATGAAAGTGTGTGAACTTTTCTCCACATGAAATAAACTTTTCTCTACATAAAATTCCGTGAACTTTTCCGTACTATAATTTATCATCTGAGATGAGTGGGTTGCCATCAAGTACAACATATGTATCATAATGCCAACAATCTCCCCCTTTGGACTTGATGGCAACCTCAAAAACTTCAGTGACATTCTCCCC
>APFE030567286.1:77457-105735 GCA_000404065.3 Pinus taeda | reverse complement strand
GGGTGCAAAGGAGCAGCGGGTGCCCGCATCTTCCGTTGGAAGATTTGGCACTCGTGACAGGAACGGACTGCAAGAATGCAATCCTTGAAGATGGAAGGCCAAAAGTAGCCAGCACGGAGGATTTTCTGAGCAGTAGCATAGCCAGACATATGGCCACCACAAGCACCTGAGTGGCAGTCATTGAGGACTCTCTCAGCTTCCTCGTGAGTAAGACAACGGTGGAGAATAGAGTCGGCGCCGAGGCGATACAAAGTATCCCCAATGATCCGATATGGTTGGGATTGATGACGAATCCTTCGTCGAGCGTCTTTAGAAGTGCCCGAGCGGAAGGAGGATGTTTGCAAATATGTGAGAATGTCACCATACCAAGGGTCGAGGGTGCTGATGAGAAACAAGGTCTCATTCGGGATGTGATCTTCCGTATGAGATGGCGAAGAAGAAGATGGCAAAGAGCAAATTAACTCAGCGAAGACCAGTGATTTCTTAGACTTGGCGGAAACGAACTCCAAGTCAAACTCTTGGAGGATGACAATCCACTTAAAGTATTTGCCCCCAAGCAACTGGCGTGACAAGATATAGGTCATGGGGTTGCAATCAGAAATCACTATAGTAGTGCGTAGCAGAATATAGTGGTGGAAACGGTGGACAGCGCAAACAGCGGCTAACGCCAACTTCTCGACATGTGCATATCGAGTTTCCATGTCAAGGAGGTTTCTACTGAGATAATAAATGACATGCTCAGTGTCATCATCGTCAGTTTGGACAAGAACTATACCAATAGTGGTGTCGGAAGCGGCTAAATATAGGATGTAGTCACGATGATAATTTGGAGGCCGAAGCAATGGAGCAGAGACAAGGAGACCCTTGAGACGCTCAAAAGATTCTTGAGCCACCGCATCCCAATGAAAAGGGACATCCTTTTTAAGTAGTCGCGTAAAGCCTTTAGCCACTTCGGCGTAGTTCGGGACAAAACGACGTAAAAAGTTCGCTTTTCCTTGTAGACTTTGAAATTGGTGTAAGGTAGCAGAGGGAGGGAGATTCACGATAGCTTCGACTTTGAGGGGATCCAGACGGATGCCCTCTTGGGAGACAACAAATCCGAGAAGTCGACCCATTTCTACGTAGAAGACACACTTATGGGGATTAAGCCTGATGTTGTAGTGTCGACAACGAAGAAAAATTTCACGAAGATGAGATGGGTGGTCTTTACGTTTAGCCGAATGAGCTGGAAGATCATCCAGATAAGGTTGTACAATGTGTCGGATGTCATGAAAAGCATAAGACATTACACGTTGGAATGTAGCCCCGGCATTTTTGAGACCGGAAGGGAGCTTCTTATAAGCAAAGGTACCCCACGGACAGATAAAAGCGGTTTTGTGTTGATCAGCAGGAGCAATATTGATCTGGTTATAACCAGAAAAGTCGTCCATGAAAGAGTACATTTCACTTCCCACACACTCGTCAATAATCTGATCAATGAATGGTGTGGGGAAATTATCTTTTGGACAGGCCCGATTGATATCACAATAATCAACACAGACACGGATAGTTCCCTGTTTTTTAGTGACAGGTACAATATTGGAAACCCAATCTGTGAGTGGGATAGGATAAATGAAACTAGCTTTAAGAAGTTTTTCCACTTCGGCTTTGATCACTGCAGCCTTTCGAGGGTGTACTTGACGTAAACGTTGCCGAACAAGCTTAGCACCGGGGTATGTAATGATTTCATGCACCACGATGCTAGGATCAATGTCGGGCATTTCTTCGTAAGACCAAGCAAAAACATCGCGAAATTCGCGAAAAAGTTTAGAGTAAAGTTGAATCTCCTCCAGAGTACAAGTGACTCCGATATGAACATGTTCGACAATCCCAGGTTTGATAGAGATGTCGATGGGTTGGGTTTGCGTGATGTTCACCATATTACCTTCAGAAGAGGTGTGGTAAACGTGAATAGGGGACTGAAGGAATCAAAATGGGGAACAAGGAGCAAACCGTTGAATAGCAGTTGGCTCATCCTGAGGGACAGAGAGCAATGAGGAACGATGATGGGTATGATGGGTATGTTGGGTTGTTCATTTTTGCCTTCCATTTTATCTCTGCCACGTCATCATGACCACCGATCCTATGGATCCAAAAGTTTCCAAACTTTCGGTCATGTCGCCGATATGTTCAAGAGTTGTCCTTTTGTAGTTACATTTACCTCTGATTCTCTATATCATCCAAAATCATTTTGCATCCTTTTGTCTCGTGTCGATGATGTGGGATACATTATGGCCCTCCTTCGACACGGTCGCTTCATGTCGACTTCAGCTCATTATCTGGGAAGTTGACCGAGAGACTCCCTTCCAGTACCTTAGAGCTTGCATGCGCTAATGGCAAGTTCTTCACACTCGATGACAAGTTCACATCATTGGATTTCGATCGAGTGATTTCACGGGTGTTCGAATTCAGTTCCTCTATTCATATTTCATGTGTTGATAGTGCCTTGAGGACCATTGTCATTATTAGTGGTTTCTCTCGCGCTTGTTAACAGTTTACATGATTGACTGGTAATCAAGCGACTTTCTAGCATGTTCAACATCAACACATCTATTCACATGTTAGAATTTGTACTTTGATCGAGTTGTGTTGGAGTGCAAGACCCTGGACTCAGATCACAAAAGTCTAGGTTGCGAAGTGATGTGACATGGTTATATTGATATGCATGTCTCTTTCAGATGGATAGCTGCGACCATACCATGAGTTATCATATGTGATCCTTCTCATTGTTGGATGGCTGCGGCCATACCTTGGTTTCATTGTGATCCTCTTTTACGGATGGTTTCACCCATGCCTAGATCCATTTACATGATCATTCTCTAGATGGTTGTGTCCATGCCATGATTCATGTATCATTTGACAGAGTTCTTAGTTATGTATATGTATATGTACTTGCTTGCAGTTTTTTCGACAGCAGAGTACGGTTCCCTGCACTAATTTATAAAGTGTTTCATCCCTCACTCTAGTTCGGCCTTCACAGTTTAGGGGCCATCTGTTACACAGCATTTTGTCACTATCCCTGTACTCCTCATTCCTTGATCCTAGAGGACCTCTACAATGAACCCTATATGCTTTCCCTTCATTAAGAAACCCCCATTGTGTCCCTCTTCATGAGAAGATCAATTCCCTTTTTGCATCATTTCCCTTGAAACTTATGTTTTGCCCGGTTTACAAGACCGACGCTAATGGCCCTTTTCTTCCTCACACCGATATGCAAGTATTAACATTGTCCCTAGCGTCAACCAAAGTGACTAGCTTTGTTTTAGTCGCGCTGATCCTCTTATGGAAAGTTTTTTAAATAAAGAGTTGAAGCTTCCAGCTCTAGAAGCTTCGTAACGGAAGTCTGGTAAATGGTTCGGCTGGATGGGGTCGAGGATGTAAGTTTGGGTTCCTTTCCCCTATAATGATGGAACTACCTCAAGGGATAAGACCTTCTCCCATGAGAAGAGGATCCATCTCCCATCCATTCATCCTATATAAACCTTCCTTTTACCCAAGCACAAGCTAGTGTTAATGTTGGTTTGCTAATGCTAATTAAGTTTGGAGTAAACAACAAGATATTCATAGTTGTAGCTCTCTAGTTGTGTGAGGGAGAAGTGTGAATTTGGCTTGGAGTGAAGCCCAAAGGGAAGAGCCTTAAAACTATTTTTGTTGAGGCCATCATGGAATGCTAGCAGAAGTGTGTGGGAACCTGGTCTTATCAGAGGAGAACGACAATGTCAAGACAATGGTTGTAATCTATTCTTGGTTCAATATATACGAAACTATCGATTGATTTCCTACATGATTTGTCATCTTACATATTCATGGCTTAATGTTTCTTGACTTGTTAAGTAGGTTGAATTACAATTTGTCTATTATCACGGTTGTTGTTTGCTGTTGTTTACTTGTTTTAGGTGTTTGAAGAAGGAAGCGAGAGATAGCTGGAGCGAGCAAGCAAGGACATCATCAAACGGGATAAGTGTAGTAAAAGGTAGGCCCTCTTATTTGGTTCTAACCTAAGGAAATATTCCATAGAATGTATCAGTTGTGGCTAGACCCATTATCAGGCTAGAGGAATTTGTTTGTGTCTGCACTTATAATTTTACTTCACCACACTAGGCCATGGAATCGACAACCTATAATGATCATCTTCCAAATCTATGAAGTCCCGACATTATGAAGTACATAGAAGATATGCCGAGGGGAACCCCTGAGAAGTATATTTCCCAAAAACATTCATCAACTGACCTACAACCACAATTTATCCCGACAACACCCTTCCATATTTCCATAAACCACCAGAGGAGGTCTCAAGGACAGGAAATGTTTTTCCAAAAACGATTCTTGGTTAATGACGTGTGCATGATGAAGCATGGGTCTTAGTTGGACTGCCTTTTATTTTGGACAAATATTATTATATATTTTGGTTCAAGGGGTAAAATCAAATCCTCGAAACATTGTATTGTATTGTATTGTGTGTGTGTGTGTGTGTGTATGTGGATATATAAATAGTTTTTATAATTGTTCCAAGAATCAGTGTTCAAAACTAATTGAGACATTTGGTCTACGAAAAAATATAAAAATTAGAAATGAATAGTCTAAAAGGGTTCAAAGATTAGATAATTTTGGGAAAAAATGTAATGTGAAATTTCCTTGGAGATTAATGTTGTTGGAAATACTCAGGGGGGCGAATCAATATTCCTTAGAAATTAGCACTTTTAAATCTTTTCAAATCATTAATTAATCTTCAATTATTATTAATGTTTATCGAGTAACAATAATAAACAAAAGAACACAATAGGCATAATAATGGAAAACCTCCTCTGGGTCAAAAACCACTGAATGCTTTTCTAATAAATTCTTTAATATTCAGCCCCAACTGAAATGAAAGTTACAACTTCCTAGAATTCTAGAAAAGCATTCTTCTTCAGCTCCCACTGGAAGGACGCCCCAACGCCCTAGTTTCTTCAGTAGTCAACTGAATGGATGCCCCAACATCCTAGACCAACCTACCACCCTGAAGCATTCACAGGCTCCAACCTGTAGGCGACTTCATGCACCTTCCTAGAACCCCCCTGCCACCCTATAATGATTAGAACTGAGACAAGAGTGTGGACTCCCATACTAAGGAAAATGATCCATGATAAATATGGTTTACAATTATTTTCGTGTACTTGACCAAACACCTAATCATGCTATGACCCACAACCCAACCATGACACCATCCCAACAGTGACTCTTATACCTCCCAACAATGCCTCTTCGACTCTAGGTAGATTGACTCTTTTACAATAATGACTCTTTCAATGATGACTCTTTTACAGTGTTGGATTTTTGACAAGACCTGACACTTGACTTAACATTGCTTCTTGGATAACTTGTAGCTGTTGTTTTTCTTGCTTCAAGTAATGGTACTTTCCCATTACATGTCCTTCTAGTATGTGTCTGAGTTATTCTAAAGTGTCATCCTTCCTGCACATGCATTAACAAGCAAGACCTAAACAAATACAAAACAATATACTTATGTTGTCCTGGAAAAAAATATGTCAGAGATGATACTCAAAATTCAAATACAAACATTAATCATACATACCTTGTTGTAGCAAAATTACCCTTGATTGTTGATGTGTAGTCATTGTTGCAATGATCCTTGAATGCATACTTTTTCTTGCCTTCTAGGAGCTTGATATTGAATCTATCATATATGTGTAATTTCATATCTCCAAGGTCTGAAATTTTGTCCTCTGGTAGCCTTCTGAGTTCTCTTTCCAACCCCATAGGTCTGATCGAGATTGGATTCTTCAAGAAAGAGTTATGCCCAATCTCCCATGATTGCATGATTATCGATTGGTTCAGTAGAGCGAACTTGTAAGAATTGCCATGTGTCAATTTTTCGACCTTCGGCCTTGAAAACAATACCCATAAAACTATATTTCTTCCTCTTTCTGTCACTATTTATGAAATTTGAATCCAATGCTCAGAGAGAAAGTTATGATGGTTTTCCCAAGGTCACATGTTTGATATGGAATTTGGGAGCCTGCAAAAACCCCAACTTCCTCAGATAATATATCTGAAAATATAGTGAAACAAGATCGAAAATTTGGTCACGACGTTCATCACGATTTCGTCTCAAATGGGTTTTAATTTTAGCTTCTGAAGCTTCGTATAAAAAACATTATAGTGAAAATGCCATGATGACCTATTTGAAGCTGTGAAATCCTAGAATCCAAAGCTCTAAACTTGCTTTAAAACGGACCTTCAAACTTGATCATAATTTTGTACCTTAACCAAACCTTAAACTCCCTATAATAGATTTTGTGTTAGAAGCTCATGAGAACTGAAAAATTACATAGATCTTCTCACAAGATAGTTCGTTTAAAAGTTCTTGCTAGACGAGGATATGAGGGTCACTATTTATAGAAATAACTTGAGTTGAGAGGGTCCTCAACAAGTGAATGTTGGAGGGATTTTAGGAGCATAAAACATTATTAATTATTGATTATTCAATGATCAAAACTAATTATAAGTGCCATACCACAACCCCATGGGGTTTTAGCCCACTAATGATAGTGACACCTCTACCTACTGCCTTCTCTCCTCCTTTGTCATCAATGGCAAAGGGTAACTCCCCCTGACAAATTATCATCCTGCGGACCTGTACACACCTCTGCTTCCCCTTTTTACTTAGTTAGATAAGAGAAAGAGTCTAATGAGAACTTGGGAAAATCCCAAGATTTTGGCGAAGATACTCAAATGCTTCACGAGGTAATGGTTTAGTAAAGACGTTAACAATTTGTTCCTTTGTGCCAACACATTCAAGCTTGATATTATTTCCGGCGACATGCTCTCTAACGAAATGATATTTGATCGAAATGTGCTTTGTTTTGGAATGCATCACATGATTATTAGATATACTAATGGCACTAGTGTTATCGTAGAAGATGGGAATAGGCTCATCAAACTTGACTTGAAGATCTTGCAAGTTTTGCTTCATCCAGAGAACTTGGAGTACAACAAGCTAATGTTGTGATATATTATGCTTCTGTTGTGGATAACGAGATTGAAGACTACTTTTTACTTAACCATGAAACAAGGCAACCACCTAGATAGAATGATGCTCCATTTGTACTCTTACGATAATCAACAATTCCTGCCCAATCTGCATCCGTATAAGCTTGAATAACTAGATCATTTCCTTTGGGATACCATACACCATATTCCATTGTGCCCTTAAGGTATCGAAGAATTATTTTGACGACAATAATATGAGATTATTTTGGTGCTGCTTGGAATCTTGATACTTGTCAAACTACCTGCATTACATATGGCCGAGAAGTTGTCACATATAGAAGACTGCCAATCATAGATCTATAGAACCTCTGGTCCACATCCTTTGACGAATCTTCTAAGCTTAACTTGCAACCTGTTACCATTGGGGTAAGGACAGGCTTGCAATCTTCCATCTTGAATTTCTTGAGCATTTCTTTGATGTACTTGGTTTGATATATAAATATCCCTTTATCCTGTTGAGAAATCTAAAGCCCTAAAAAGTATGTCATCTCACCAAGCAGAGACATTACAAACTCAACTTACATTTTTGTGGAAAATTTTTTGCTTAATCCGTCATCATTGCTTCCAAATATTATATCTTCCACATATACCTCTATAATCGTTAGGTTATCTTGATCCACTTTCACATAGATATTGTTGTCAACGCTTCCTTTCTTGAATCCTTGTTGATGTAGATATCCATCAAGATGAGCATACCAAGCCCTAGGAGCTTGCTTGAGACCATATAGTGCCTTCTTTAATCTGCAGACATAGTCTTCTTTGTCGGAGAGCAGAAAACCTTTGGGTTGTTCAATGTAAACTTCTTCCAATTCACCATTTAGAAAGGTTGACTTAACATCCATTTTGTAGACCTTGATTTTTCTCGAGCATGCATAAGCAAGAAATATTCGATAGCTTCCATTCTGGCAATGAGAGAAAATGTTTCTTCAAAATCAATTCCTTCAACTTGTGCATATCCTTTGCAGACTAATCTTGCTTTATTCTTGGTAACTTGTCTGTCCTCATTCAATTTGCTTCTGAAGGCCCATTTAGTTCCAATATCATTTTTATTCTTTGGTCATGGAACAAATTCCCAAGTGTTGTTCTTCTCAATTTAATCTAGTTCTTCATTCATAGCTACTGCCCAGTGTTCATCTTGACTAGCCTCCTCAAAATTTCTAGGTTTAAAAGTTGTTAAAAGAGCGGGGTGGACTTGTTGTGATGAACGAAGCTGTCAACTTCTTATGGTTCCAATTCCTTCATTTATGTTGTTGATGATTTGATTTGACAGATGATTCTTTTGACGCCATTCTTCTAAAACTTTTGGAGAAGATTCTTGTACATCCTGCTGATCATTTCTTATTTCCTCTTGGTTGAGTGTCTTTTCCTTATTTGGTTGGCCTTGTTCTTGAGTTTCTTCTTCATCCTTCATAGACTCTACCTCTATCCCCTCAGAGAAAATCTCATTGTTATCATTTAGAACACAGTCTTCGTCAAAAGTAACATTTATGCTTTCAACTATTTGTTGTCGCCTCAGATTGCAACATCTATAAGCCTTTCTTTTAAGTGAATAACCAAAGAAAATACCTTCATCAACATAGGAATCGAACTTGCCCAATTTTTGGTCTCTTCTTTTGATGTAGCATTTACTTCCAAATATTTTGAAGTATTTGACGTTAGTCGGTCTTCCCTTCCATAGTTCGAACGAAGTCATGTTACAATTGTTCCTGAGCATACCTCTGTTTATAAAGAATACAATTGTATCGATTGCTTGAACCCATAATTTATCATCAAATTTTGAGTCATTTAACATTATTTTTCCTGTACGGTTCTGTTTTTTCTTTCAGCAACTCCATTTTGCTATGGTGTTCTAGCTGTTGAGAATTTCCTTTTTATTCCATTTTTGTCACAGTATTGCTAAAATGATTTGGATGTGAATTCTCTACCATTATCTGATCTTAGACATTTGATCTTCAAATCGGTTTCATTTTCGACCAATTCCTTGTAGATTTTGAAACATTCGAATGCCTCAAATTTTTTCTTTAAGAAACTGATGGTTGTCATTCTGGTGTAATCATCTATCATTAGCATAAAGTATAATTCACTGTCTAAACCTTTTGTTCTCATAGGAGCACACAAATCAGTATGTATTAATTCCAATGGATGTGATGCAAAGTGTTCCTTTGTCTTGAACTCAACTTTTGTCTGTTTGTCGTGCCGACAAGATTCACATCTCGTATTGGTAGGTTTTGAAATTTTAGGCATTTATCTTACTGCTTCCTTTTTGTTGATCCTGACCAAATTGTCAAAATCTATATGTCACATTCATTTGTGCCATAACCAACTTTAATCTTCTTTTTCCAAAAAGCACCCTTTAGGTGTTTCATCCAAAATTTACATGTCATTTGGAGCTCTGCTCGTTGTAGACACAATTTTTCCAAATTTTCCTTTCCCGATTTCACATTTCTTAGAGTTGAATAACATCGTGTGTCCTTGATCGCACATATGTCCAACGCTGAGCAGATTGTGATTCATATTTTCAACTAGCAACACATCCATCGCTAATGCATTGTTGCTTCCAAGTGTGACCGTACCTTCTCCTATGACGTCTGAAGACTCGTTGTTTGGCCAATTTAATGTCTTTAAATTTTCAATCATAAATTGTCAACCATGGTGCGTAGACTATTGAAGTACAAATACACTATATGTGCTAAAAGTTATTCCTTATGTCATTATGTTCCTGTTAGAGTATAAACTTAAGACTAATATGGAGATGGTGTTGTTGATTTTATTAATGTCTCAATCGTTAAAGTTATCAGGTAATTTCTTAAGAGTTATTCTCTATTGAATTAGTTTATGGATGATATGAGATTGCTTCTAACTTCTACTTGTGTTAGATTATTTTGGGATTTTTGTCTTAAGTCTTTAGGTTGCAGCTCTAATTCACTTGGAGAAATCTATTCTATTAAACTAAAAAGAAGTATTGTCTGAATTCGATTGTTAAGAAGAAGGCTCTCACACTTTTGCTTACTCAATATTATTCAAACAAGATATTCTAAACAGCATCTATACTTATGGAGCAAACACAATTAACTATTCTAGATAAAAAGCAAATGAAAGAACTGTGTTGTACCACGTAGAAAGAAATTCAAATAGCAAATTAATCTAGGTATAGAGTAGATGAAAGCACTCATGCATACAACAATTCACTGGTGAACTCATCATACTGCATTTCTCACACAAAAATAGAGTATTCAAAGAAATGAAAAGAAATAGAATTGCATTTGGTTAAAGACCTGTCACTGTCGTAGGGGCCCTCCACAAATCAGTCCATAATCTCCAATAAACGCAATGTATACACACACAAAACCAGTTCTATTGCTTGTAAATGGAATTTAACAAACTGTCTCAAAATTACATCATCTGGTGCGCACCAAATAACAGTGCGGCCATAGTTTTTATAACAAGTCTTTAGCATAATAGTCATGAGTAATTTAAGCCTAGATATCTTTATTCTAACTAACTATATCTCTAAACCTTCGATTTGCTATTCCGAAAGCAAGTTGATAAGGTTTTGATGAAACTCGGATTTCATTCTGGCGACGATCTTGTGGTTGACTTTGGGGTTTGACCATGATATCCTGCGCTCATCTTGATGAATTGGTTCAAGGGGATAGGAATGGATCCATGTTGGGGTCATTTCCTATCCATCTGTATACTTCGTCACTGACCTGGAGCTTCTGACCCTTGCAAACAATGGAGAAAACTACAAAAATCTAGATTAGTTGCGAAAACGGACCAATTATGTAGCATATTGCATTCTTTAACAAAACAATAGGGCATATAATCAAACATGAAGAAGAAGAAGACATATTATTACTTACTTTTATCAAAACTTGGTGAATGTGGCATTATTTAGGTGGGAAATGTAGGAAAAGAGAGAAAACACAGGCAAAAAGGGGTGTCATGGTAAGACAGTCTTTGGACTCTACATTCCCCCAGACTGGAGGTTTTGTATGTCCTCATACACTTCATCCTTATCAGTCACTTGTGCCTTATGTTCATCACCTCCAAGATGCATTGTTTTCCTCTTTTTGGAAGCCATTGGCATCCTAGGTTTTCTCATGAGAATTTTATATTTTAAGCTGATAATCTCTCTTTGCACCATCATGTTTTCCTTCTTTAGCTTTTTATTCTTTTTATACCACAAGCTCAAATGGAAGATGATATTATCACTTTTTGCAATCTGGATTTCACTTTGTGCCTTCAATGCTTGATTCTCATTCTTGAGATACATGTTCAACATTTCTAATTCAAAAATCTCCTGCTTTAAAATGCTTGTGGCTGAGTGTTCCTGTGGTTCATTTAACTAGTTGCTCCCTTCTCTAGGACTATGAATTGTTTCCTTGGTTGTTGTCTCCTTTCTTTCCAATGACTCTATATATTCATATATCTCCTGCAGGACAGGGTCAATACCCAGACTATGCACTGGGCTTCTTAGAGGTGAGCTGCAAGGTGGTGATATCCTCGATGATGATTCTGGTGAACCTTTTGGAAGACTTTCAGGGTTTTTAGTTGGCTCGTTCTTAGTTGGCTCATCCTCAGTTAGCTCATTTTCCTCGAGATTAATGTACTATGTATCTTTGGGGATTGTCTGTTGGACTGTGCTCAACCTTGTGTGCCTCCTCAGTCTTGAGGTTTGTGATCCCTGAACCTTATTTCTTTTAGTTTCTGAGTTTTCTTCTTGAGGAAGGGTCCTGATTTGTGGTATTTATTTTGCTCTTTTGCTATCTTTATTCCTTGTAAGATTCCCCTTCTTCATTTTCTGTAATATGTCTACTATGGACAACTCTTCTTCTGATAATTCTGGGTGAGTCTAGGGTTCCTACTTTTTTATCCCTTCTATGGTTCTCTTCCTTCCTCTGGGGGTCTTACTGTTGCTGGCTTTTTTGGGGGATCTTTCTTCAAAATGGTTCCTAACCAGGAAACTCTCCTAGTTATCCCCTATACTCCGAAGATGGAACTCAACTAATATCTTTATCAAGGCATTATGAGACATGGTGTTTTCTATACACTGAATTTTCTTTTGAATGTTTGTAGACATTTTCTTAAGACTATTTAAGAGGAAGTAAGGAAAGTTCATCCGGTGATATTCAAGGAAATGCATCATCATTCTAACATGGTAAAAATACATATACCTGAACCTACCCTCACAGGTGACAAATTTTTTAAGTATAAGCAATAAATTTCTCCATTTTCTCTTAAGGGATGAGCTGGGAATACCTTTCTTGAAGACAGTGGTGTCCATATTTGGATTTTTGAGGAAGACCTTCCAATCGTCTCCATTAATTCCCATGTTCTTAAACCATTTTTCACTGCTCCTTGATAATTTCGTAGCCTCTGTTATCATGGATTATGTTACGGTGATCTTTATGTCTCCTATTTCGGCGTCAGTTCCATCAAATGAGCACGCAAATGTCTTGGTCACTTCCCTATGAAAGCCATTGAATTTTTCAATGAAC
Organism: Pinus taeda; assembly: GCA_000404065.3. NCBI lineage: Eukaryota > Viridiplantae > Streptophyta > Pinopsida > Pinales > Pinaceae > Pinus > Pinus taeda. The sequence goes on along the minus strand of APFE030567286.1, from coordinate 93,142 downwards.
TGCAACCATTGTTTCTTTTGCAACAACTCTTTGGTCTGAGGGTATCCCTCCAGGAATTTATTCCCTGCTAACTTAGTTCGAACAATTATCCCCATTCTGGAGGATGCTTTGCCCCAAAGACTGGTTACCTTGACAGGAGAATTGTGTTGGTGGGGTTTTACTAAATGGCGGAAGGATGGAGTGGCTATGAAATTTCATAGTAGTGTAAGAACAGATGGATTATGGTAAGGGTTATAGGAATGAATTGGATTGTTAGGCGCATTTAAAATGATGATTTGGTAATTACTTCGATGAATTTGGAATGAGGACATGACATGACTTTTTAAGTGGTGGCTTATGATATTTTTTTAGGCGGCCATCACCCTTAAGTTATAATGATTTGTTTTAATCTTCGGTAGTACTATGTCTTCTTAGTCATGTATGCAATATATCAATCCCTATTTCTAAATTAAAGTAGCACATACCTTTGATCCATTTTTGCTAACCTTGTTTGTTGTTCTGAGATCTCTTATAGGTATTTTGCTTTGTTAGTTGTCTTTTCATTCACATCACCAAGTGTCCTTGTAGGCTGAAAAACTATTAAGCTATAGAAACTTGTCGTACCTACAGAAACTTGTCCAAGTTGTGGAAACTTTTCCAAGCTGCGGAAAGTTACTGATTCTGCAGCTGTGAAAGAAAAACATTTTAATAAAGGGATACATATAATTTACTTATTATTATTTTTTTCTCTTTATTTTTTTGTAAACTAAGTAAAAATTTCTACGGTGGAAAAGAAGAAGAATTCTTCTTGATCGTTTTCAATTCTGAATTATCTTGGAACATTTTAACAAACTCCTCTCTTTTCAATGGCTTCTGGTACAATTTGAGTCGATGTCCATTTACTAATAGAGGAAATTTCTCTTCATCAATAGTCCTAATTCTGATTGCACCATTGTCAAAAACACTTTCAATTTCATAAGGTCCAAGCCAGTGGGTTTGGAATTTCCCTTGAAAAAATTTGAACTTTGAATCAAAGAGTAATGCCCAATCTCCTGGATGAAATTTCCTTTCCTTAATGTACTTATCATGCCATCTAGATCTCTGTTGTTGAACTAGGCTATTTCTCTGGAAGGCTTCTTGTCTGATTTCATCAAGTTCATTTAGTTGTGTCATCCTTTTCTTTTGTGCTTCTGATAAATCAAGATCTAAATGGACTTTTGTCTTATAGGTATGGATCTGGAATTCTATCGAAAGTAAGAATTGCTTCCCATAAACAAGTTCGTAAGGAGTATGTCCTGTAGTATTTCTCCATGTAGTTTTGTAGGCCCATAAAGAAACTAGAAGCTTTTCCACCCAATCCTTTCTATGTGGATGTACAGTCTTGGTAAGGAAAACTTCAATCACCTTATTTGTGGACTCAACTTGTCCATTGGCTTGTGGATGGTAGGAGTGGATTTCCGATGTTTGATTTTGTATTAATCCACAAGCTTCGACACTAGTTTAGATGTGAATTGTGTTCCTTGATCTGTTACAATTTCTCTTGGAACACCAAAACAAGTAAAAATATCCTCAAAAAGAAATGAAACTACAGCATTTTCAGTAGCAAAAGTAAGTGCTTTAGCTTCTACCCATTTAGTGACATAATTAGTACATACTAGAATATACTTCTTTTGCTTCGAAGGTGGGTTGATTGGTCCAACAAAATCTAGTGTCCACTTCTCAAATGGTTCGATGAGTACCTGTGGTTGCAGTGGCATTTCATTTGAAAGAGTGGGTTTTCCCATTCTTTGACAATTGTCGCATATTTTAACATATTATCTGGTGTCTTTGAAAATGGAAGGCCAATAATACCCTAAAAGCAAGATTTTGTAAGCAGTCCTTCTGTCAGAAAAATATCCCCCACATGGCTCATCATGGCAAGCTTTAAGTATTTCTGGTATTTCATCCCCTCAAACACATCTTCTGATGATGATATCTGGTCATGTCTTGTATAACTCTTCATTTATCCATGAATAAGTTGTGTTATTGTGGACTATTCTTCTCTTTTCTTTAGGAGATAAATGAAATGGAATTTTTCGTGTAGCTAAATAGTTAGCAATATCTGCATACTAAGGTGATTTAGTAGATACTACAAAAAGATATTCATCAAGAAATTTATCTTCTACGGGTTGATCATTATTTTCATTTTGTATTCTAGATAAAAAGTCGGCTATTGTATTTTGTTTTCCTGACATATCTAGAATGGTTATGTTGAATTCTTGTAACAGTAAGAGCCATCTAGTTATTCTTCCATTAGTAACTGGTTTATTCATTAGGTATCTAATGGCAGAATGGTCTATGTGAACAAAATTTTCATAGCCAATTATGTAATGTCTGAATTTGTTAATGGCATGAGCTATAGCTAAAAACTCATTTTTAGTTATAAAATTTAACTCTGTAGGAGTTAGATTTTTACTGGTATAATAGATTGCATAAAGAGTAAAATCTTTTTGTCCTCACACAGCCCCTAAGGCAGAATCTAAAGCATCTATTGAGATATGGAAAAGGCAATTTCCAGTTAGGTCCTTTTAAGATAGGTGCTTCAGAACTTCTCTTTTTCAAAGTTTCAAAGGCAGCTTGACATTCATAATCCCAATTGAGTTCATAGTCCTTGGTAAGTAATTTAAAGAGTGGTGATGCAATTTTTGTGAAGTTTTCTATGAACCTTTTATAGTATCCAATAAAACCAAGAAAACTTCTAACATCTTTTTGACAATTTGGAACTGATAACTTAGAAATGACTTCAACTTTATATGAATCTACTTTGATTCCATCTCCTGAAATATGATGACCTAAAATAATTCCTTCATTAAAAATCATGAAACATTTTTCATGGCTTAATGAGAGATTTGTTTCTTTACATCTTATTAGTACTTTTTCCAAATTTTCCAGTGCTTCATTGAAAGAATCTCCATAAACTGTGAAATCATCCATGTACACTTCCACACAATCATGAATAAGATCAGAGAAAATTCGAGGACTGCTCTTTGGAATGTTGTTGGAGCATTGCATAATCCAAAGGGAAGTACTCAGTAAGCATAAATTCCCCATGGGCAAGTGAATGTGGTTTTACCCTAATCTTCAGGGGCTACCTGAATCTGGTTATATCCACGAAACCTGTCTAAGAAGGAAAAAAAAAAAAAAAAATCCTGCTAGTGTGTCTAAGACCTGATCTATAAGATGTAGTGGGAAGTGATCCTTTAGTGTTGCTTTTTTTAGTTCCTTGTAATCGATGCATACTCTCCATTTTCTGTTTTTCTTAGGAACAATTACTAGGGGTGAAACCCACTGACTGTCAGATATTGGGTAGATGAAATTTACATTTAACAATTTCTGCAATTCCTCCTTAACAATTTCTTTTAAATTTGGGTTCATTCTCCGTTGAGGTTGTCTAACTGGTCTTGCATTTTGTTCAATGTAGATATGATGTATGCAAGTTTTAGGATCAATCCCTCTCATGTCAGTGTATTCCCATGCAAAAGCAAAAGAATGTTTCTGTAAAATTTCTATTAACTGATTCTTTTGCACTTCTTCCAGGCTTTCATTGACATTCAAGGTTTTTCCTGGAAAGATTTCTATCGAGGAATTCCCAAATTTTTCCATGGAAAGCAATGGTACTTGTTTAGATGAGAGATACTCATTGTGAGTACGATCATAATGTGAGGAAGAATCATTATTTTCTAGTAAATTTAGAATTTGGTCTTCCTCCTTTACTTGTTCAGTAGTAAAAATAGATTGTATATCTTCTTCATCTTCTATCCATTCTTCAGTATTTGTATCTATTGTTGTTCTTGCAGGAGGATATAATGCAAATTTCTTTGTAGAAATTCCATCTGAGATAAACATGTCACCTAATCTACAACTGATGAAAGCATCATTTGTAGCTAACCAAGGTCTTCCTAGAATTAATGGATGTCCTCCTAGATTATTCTTGGGTATTAAGACCATGAAATCAACACGATATTCCAAAGAATCTAAGGATACACAAAAATCTTCTAATACACCATCAGGTTTAATCATAGACCTATCTGCTAATTGCAATAAAGTTGGTGTGTATTGAAAGTTAGGAAGCCTAAGTGTGTCCATAACTTATTTGCTCATTATGTTTATGGTTGCTCCTAGATCAATCAGTGTGTTTGGTATTTTAGTTCCATTGATGTGAATTTTTACAATGGGGCTTCTTGGGTCTAAATATTTTTGATTGTCGTCTTCCCCATCATAATATCTGCAATTTTTCCAACTAACTGAATTCTTTTTATATATTTTATTTTTCTTTGTGATCTTTGTGTACTTAGTTCCTTAATTGTTTTTGCAAAAATTGGTATTTCTTTTATGGCTTGTAGTAAAGGAATCTTAATACAAACATTTCTCAATTTATCCATCATGTTGTAATCAGGCAAGATAATTTGTTTTTCTACTCCTTCATCAATTTTCAACCATTCAAGGAAAGGTGGTCTAATTGATACCAAGGGTTGTTCTATGATGGGAGTGTTTATTAGAACTTCTTATATTTGTTTGTTTTCCTTCTGAGGGAGAGAGGTCTCTCCTTCTTCTATTTGGTTTTTGTGTTTTTGAAGATCAGATCTTGTTTCTTGAATGACAACAGGAGGTTTTCTTGATAATACTCTTCCAGACCTTAATTGAACATTATTTAGGTCTAGTGGAGTTATTACATAAGTTTGAGGGTTCTGCCCCTCCATGTTGCATACTAGTTATTGTGGTATTTTATTAGTGGGATTCGGAAGTGGTTGAGCAGGTAATTGATTTGGTTTTGGTGGAAATGGTAGGGAGAGTTGTGGGTTTTGATTATGAACTGGAATTTGTGGTAATTTGTTAGCTTGGGGAATTTGATTAGATGGTGGTAGAAATTGTGGTGGAAGGTAAGATGGTGAGTATTGTTGATATTGAGCATAGGCTCCATAAGGATTTTTCCATCCTTGATTCCAAGGTTGTGACTGTGGCTGAGCCCAAGGTGACCAGGCTGAATTCCAATTATTTTGTGAAGACTGGGCGAATTTTTGTGTGATTGATTTTGTTGGGGAATTTGCCATGGTATTTTGGCTATAAAGTAGAGAGGGTCTATTGGTTCTGATATTCCTTCATCATTAAATACAACCTTAAGACCTGGTAAGGATGGACATTCCTTCGTATCATGATTATATGCACATATGACACAGGTTTCTATGGCTTTCGAATCTAGGGAACACTCTCTTAGAGCATGTTCTTTTGACATTTGGGACAGAAGATAGATAATATAGCATTTTCAGAATTTTGCTTGTTTTGTGTTTTAAGGGTGTCTATCTATTCACTTAGGCTCCCTAAATTATCTGTTTTGAAGGTATCAAGAAAATTTCCTAATTTTTCCCTACTGACTGTCCCAGCTACGGATTTATTAATTCTTGACAAGTGAGGGTCTCTAGGACTCCTTCCAACTCATGCTTTACCCCTTGAGATATGTACACATAAATCACAAATATCTACAAATGGTAGTTGGGAAATATCTCCTTTCCCAATTAGGTTAAGGAGATCGATCCACTCATCTTTAATAGCTCTGAGTAAGAGGGCTTTTAAGGTTTCTTCATCCAAATTATCCATTTTTTCTCTTTTAACATTATAAACAAACCTTTCTACCAAGTCTTCAATATTTTCATCTTCTTTTTGTATCATTTTGAAGACTTAATCTTTAAGGTTACTAGGCATACAATAATCTCTATATTTTCCTAAGAAAGGCTCTTTCATTTGTCCCCAGGTTGTTATAAAATGCACTCCTAGACTCATGAACCATTTTAATGTTGAGTCTTTTAATGTGGCAGGGAACAATTTTAACTTTTGAGCATCATGCAGATAGTCATATGATCTGCATAATACTTCAAATTCAAAGAGAAATGTCTCTAGATCTTCGTTTCTTTTTCCGTGGAAATTAGGAAGAATTGAGGGTGATATATTTTTCATTGTGAGGGTTGTATCTTCATCAAGAATAGGGAATCCAGAAGGATCTTGGTTTCCTCTACCTCTACCCCCTCCTCTACCTCTACCTCTTCCTCTTCCTCTTCCTCTTCCTCCAATCCTATCTTCGCCATGGACATTGTGTACTTCTCCTTCTCCTTCTTCGGCCATGATAGATTCTCTGGAACTAATATAATGTTCTTCTAGTTTTTTTGGTTCCTCTATCAATGGTTGCTCAAAATAAGTTTCTGGTTCCTCTTCTTCACTAGGAACTTCTAATTTTTCTCCTAAAATTTGCTTACCAGAGGAGGATATAAAGATTACTCCTGTAGTTGGGGATGTAGGATTTTCTTCAATTACAGCTTCAGTAAAGGAAGTGGGTGAAGTTCTTGATTGGATTTCTGACCTTGAGATTTCAGGAAGCCTTTGTCGATCTCTAAAAGGAATTCGGGTTTGAGTAGGTGGTGTGGATTGTCGAAGTCTAGGTGAAGTGAGTGGATTTGTGGGAATTAAACTTCTTCCTTGCCCTACAAATATACCTCTAGAATCTCTATCCCTACGCATATCATGTTTTGATTTTTTTTTAACTTCTATTTGTACTTCCCTGGAAACGACACCAAAATGTTTGGCCAATTTAATGTCTTTAAATTGTCAACCAAGGTGTGTAGACTGATGAAGTACATATACACTATATGTGCTAGAAGTTATTCCTTATGTCATTATGTTCCTGTTAGGGTCTAAACTTAAGATTAATATGGAGATGGTGTCGTTGATTTTATTAACGTCTCGATCGATCCCTAAAGTTATCAACTAATTTCTTAAGAGTTATTCTTTGTTGAATTAGTTTATGGATGATATGAAAGTGCTTCTAACTCTACTTGTGTTAGATTATTTTGAGATTTTGTCTTAAGTCTTTAGGTTGCAACTCTAATTCACTAAGAGAAATCTATTATATTAAACTAAAAAGAAGTATTGTTTGAATTCGGTTGTTAAGAAGAAGGCTCTCACACTTTTACTTACTCAATCTTATTCAAACAAGATATTCTAAGCAACATCTATACTTATGGAGCAAACACAATTAACTATTCCAGATAAAAAGCAAACAAAAGAATCGTGTTGTACCAAGTAGAAAGAAATTCAAATAGCAAATTAATCTAGGTATAAAGCAAATGAAAGTACTCATGCATACAACGATTCATTGGTGAACTCATCATACTGCATTTCTCACACAAAAAACGAGTATTCAAAGGAATGAAAAGAAATCGAATTGCATTTGGTTAAAGACTTGCTACTGTCATAGGGGCCGTCCATAGATCATTCCATAATCTCCAATCAACGTAATGTATACACACACAAAACAATTTCTCTTGCTTGTAAACGGAATTTAACAAAATGTCTCAAAATTACATCATCTAGCGTGCACCAAATAACAATGCATCCATAGTTTTTATAACAAGTCTTTAGCATAACAGTCATGAGCAATTTAATCCTAGATACCTTTATTCTAACTAACTATATCACTAAACCTTCGATTTTCTATTCTGAAAGAAAATCGATAAGGTTTTGATGAAACTCGGATTTCATTCCGGCAACGATACTTTGGTTGACTTTGGGGTTTAACCGTGATATCCTGCGCTCATCTTGACGAATTGGTTCAAGGGGATAGGAAGGGATCCATGTTGGGGCCATTTCCTATCCATCTGTATAGTTCGTTGCTGACCTGGAGCTTCTGAACCTTGCAAACAATGGAGACAGCTACATAAATCTAAGTTAGCTGCGGAAACAAACCAATTCTGTAGCCAATTGCATTGTTTAACAAAACAATAGGGAATATAATAAAACATGAAGAAGAATACATATTATTACTTAGTTTTATCAAAACCTGGTGGATGTGGCATTATTTAGGTGGCAAATGTAGGAAAAGAGAGAAAACATAGGCAAAAAGGAGTGTCATGGTAAGACAATCTTTGGACTCTACACTCGTCATTTCCAAAAGACATTGTTCCATCCTTCTTTTCCTTCAAGGACATGAACTTATTTTTATCTCCAATCATATGCATTGAGAAACCACTATCAACATACCAAATGTTTTTGTTGCTTTGAGCCTTGAGAGCGATAACACATTTTTCAGTCTTCTTTTTCCATACTTTTTCATTCTGATTTTACGAGAATTCCTTTGAAGAGATTCCAAGTCTACAATCTTTAGCCAAATTTCCAAAATTGTTACATTTATAACATTTGACATCATCTCTCAAATGATCAAATCTGTTGATATTCTGCTGAGTTCTGGAATATCCATTTTTGAAAGATCTCCTGGAACTATATTCATTCAAAACATACATGTGGCATTCTACAACTTTATGTTCAAACCTTCCACATGAATAACAGTGACCATAAAATATAATTTGATACTTGGGAGGAAATCTTCTTCGCGGAATTGTTTTCCATGGTTCTTCCTGCGAGTCTTGATCTCTTGATTTAGCTGAGAGATCTACTTGCTTGGTAGATTTTGCATATCCATCTTATTTTGTTGTCATAGAAGGACTTGACTCCTTTTTGGATTTTTCTTTGTAACCAAGACCACTCTTGTCACTGCATGATTGTTGATTTCTGATGAGTTCTTCCAATACCTTTGAGATGTTGGTATAGTTTTGAAGAGTTTTTCCATTTCTTACTTCCTTTCGTAGAGAGACTATTTCAACTTCCAATGCCTCTCTTTCCTTGTTGCTTTCCTTTAATTATTTCTTGAGTGATTCTTCAATTCATTTGTATTCTTCAACCTTGATTTTAAGATTTAGGACTTGTTCCCTTTCTATCTTTAATCCGGCTTCAAGAGTGTTGAAGTGCTTCTTTTCGACCTTGAGTTCTTTGATAACGCTGATCACTTCGTTTTGAAATTCAACCTTAGTCATCTCTTCTTCTCCTTCTTTGTCAAATGCCTCTTTATTATTGTGCTCAGCCATATACTCTTTCATTGATTTCTTCTCCGTTATCATTGTCTTCATCAAATGAGGAGCTATCTTATTTGGAAAAGAAACTCTTCTTAAACCATTTCTTCTTGCCTTGATTGTTGTACTTCCTAAGACCTTTCTTTCCCTTAGTAATAGCCTCATTTTTGTGAGGACACTTGGTTGCCAAATGCTTAACCTCACCACAATCAAAACATATTAATGGAAGTTTACATTTGAATTTTCACATACCTGTTCTCATTTTCCGCTTGAAGTAGGCAAATTCTTTATCTGAAAATTCTTCTTCATCTTTTCTTCATCCTTAACTCTACGAGTTTTTGGTTTTGGAGTCTACTTGTCCTTACTAGTCTTCTTGGGTGCGGCAAATGATGTTTCTAAGTGAGATGTGCCATCCTCTTCTTCAATCCTCATGTCATATGCCATAAGAATTCCATGTAGTTCATCTATGCCTAGACTGGTCAGATTCGATCTATCTTCCAAGGCAAATACCTTTGTGTTGAATCTTGCGGGCAACATTCTGAGGATCTTTTGAACAACAATTTTTGTGTCGACAGGTGCATCATAAGTCATGCATGCATCATCCATCCATTCAAATTATGTAGGAACGCCATCGTGTTCCGTAAGGTCCCGGAGGGGCTTGTGCTTACTAGTGCAAGGAGAATGTGTTTCTGAGAAGTAGCAGTCAATGAAGGTGCAGGTGGCATTCGACGAAAGTGGGAAAACAAGCATGGGGAGCAAAAAGTCTCCTCCCCCCTGAAGGGGATGGCGCTACAAATCATACAGGTGCTTGGTACAAAGGCACTGTCAAAAGGGTTCTCCCAAACCTTCCAATGTATTTGTTATTTCATCAACACGCTAAAATTATGCAACATTATCTTCATCTTCCTTCATTCTGAGTTGCTCAAATTTTGCCCTGAAAATTTAAAGCGTTGCTTCTTTCACCTGTGAGTCACCTACATATATATTCTCAAGCTTCCCCCATACCTCCTTAGCAGTTTTGCAACTCAATACCTTAAGATAGACAGATTCGATAAGCCCACTAATAATAAGATCTTTAGCCTTTGCATCATATACCATATTTTTCTTATCTTGTTAATCTTGGGTCGATGTGAAGCCTTTTTCAACGATTTCCCATAGTTCATATCCTTGCGCCAGCAAATGAACCTGCATTCTTCCACTCCAAAGTGCATAGTTATTTCCATTGAACAAAGGAACTCTATCCTTGGTGTATTCCATGATCTCCTTCCACTTGTTAGACTGCTATTGAAGGAACCAAGGTCTGATCCCAATTGTTAGAAATACCGGGGGGGGGGGTGAATCAGTATTCCTTAGCAATTAACACTTTTAAATCATTTCAGAGCATTAGTTAATCTTCAAATTATTAATGTTTATCCAGTAACAACAACAAACAAAAGAATACAATAGGCACAAGCATTTTAGGTGGAAAACCCCCTCGGAGTCAAAAACCACTAACGCTTTTCTAATAAATTCTTTAATCTTCAACCCCAACTGAAATTAAAGTTACAACATTCTAGAATTCTAGAAAAGCATTCTTCTCCAGCTCCCATTGGAAGGATGCCCCAACGCCTTGGTTTCTTCAGTAGCCAACTAAATGGATGCCCCAACATCCTAGACCAACCTACCACCCTGAAGTGTTCACAAGATCCAACTTGTAGGTGACTTCATGCACCTGCCTAGTACCTCCATACCACCCTATAATGATTAGAACTGAGACAAGAGTGTTGATACCCGTACCAAGGACAATGATCCACAATACAATATGATTTACAATGATTTTCTTGTACTTGACCGAACACCCAATCACACTATGACCTACAACCCAACCATGACATCATCCCAATAGTGACTCCTATACCTCCCAACAATGCTTCTTCGACTCTAGGCATATTAACTCTTTTACAATAATGAATCTTTCAATGATGACTCTTTTACAAATTTACAATGATGACTCTTTTGTAGCACCAGCTTTTTTACAAGACTTAACACTTGACTTGACATTGCTTCTTGGATCACTTGCATCTACTAAGGTACTATTGTGCTTGCTTCAAGTAATGGTACTTTGGCATTATATGTCCTAGTACGTGTTCGAGTTGTTCTAAAGTGTTATCCTTCCTGCACATGCATTAACAAGCAAGACCCAAAAAAATACAAAACAATATACTTACATTGTCCTGGAAAAACATATGTCAGAGATGATACTCAAAATTCAAATGAAAACACTAATCATACATACCTTGTTGTAGCAGACTTACCTTTGACTGTTGATGTGTAGTTCTTATTGCAGTGATCTTTGAATGCATAATTTTTCTTGCCTTCTAGGAGCTTAATATTAAATCTATTGTATCTATGTAATTTCGGATCTCCAAGGTATGAAATTTCATTCTATGGTAGCCCTATGATTCCTCTTTCCAACCCCACAGGTCTGATCGAGATTGTGTTATTCAATAGAGAGTTATGCCCAATCTCCCATGATGGCTTGATTATAGACTAGTTCAGTAGAGCGAACTTGCATGAAGTGCCACGTGTCATTGTTTTGACCTTCGGCCCTAAAAACGATATCCAACAAACTACAGTTCATCCTATTTCTATCACTATTTACAGAATTTGAATCCAATGCTGAGAGAGGAAGTTATGACGATTTTCCCAAGGTCACCTGTTTGATATGGAATTCATGAGTCCGCAAAAACCCTAACTTCCTCAGATCATATCTCTGAAAATGTAGCAAACCAAGATTTGAAATTCAGTCACGAGGTTCATCAAGATTTCAGTTCAAATGGTTTTTAATTTTAGCTTTTGAAGCTTCGTAGAAAAAAAATTATAGCGAAAACTCCACAGTGACATGTTTGAAGCAGTGAAATCCTAGAATCCAAAGCTCTAAACTTGCTTCAAAACAGACCTTCAAACTTGATCATAATTTTGCACCCTCACCAGACCTCAATGAAACCTTAAACTCCCTGCAACAAATCCTGCATTAGAATCTCATGAGGGCTGAAAAATTATAGAGGTCTTTTCACAAGATACATCGTTTAAAAGTTCTTACTAAAGGAGGATATGAGGGTCAGTATTTATAGAAATGTCTTGAGTTGAGAGGGTCCTCAACAAGTGAAAGTTAGAGAAATTTAAGGATCATAAAACATTATTAATTATTTACTATTCAATGACCATGAACAATGATGAGTGTCATGCCACAACCCCATGGGGTTTTATCCCACTAACTGGGGTTACGAACTTCAAACACGAATAACTCTCAAACCGTGAAGAACTACATGGTGTGCCATATATCAAAGGAAACATATCGACGAGTAGAATCCATCTAGAAGATCCTTGACTCAGAATATGATGATTTTTTAAGTCAAAATTCCCATGCAAGATCGGGGTAGCCCTTGGTGCTGCTTGGGTTGACATCAATGACAACCACTGATCAACAAATGCAAGAAGACCAATGTGATTCTAGCTCTTTGATGCATTGGAATATGTATTGTTTATTTCTTATATGTTATTTACATGGTTTTTCTTCTTCATGTGAGGTTGATGTATGATGCAACAAGTATTTCCTGAAGGCATACAAATTTATTTCTATTATGATACATAACAAATAATACATGCGTTCATTCAAAGAAAACCTTAAAGGGCGCTACACAACCTCAACACTATCATTTTCTTAGTTTGCGTTGTTCCACTCGTCATTTTCCTCTCGAGGTGAAAGCATTAGATTCCTTTTGGCCCAATGCAATAAACCTTGTTCCAAACTATTTCTTCTTCCATTCATAAATTTGAGAAAATGCAGTCATTAAAGTAAAGGCCTTTCTGGTACATTAATTTTGTCTCCAAGATTAAGCCGACATTATACTCAAGGGTGTTATGTCTCTAGGCAAAAATTTATAAAAATATTTCATGGGCAATAACCTCCTGTGGCCAGAGGTTGTCTCCAAGGTTACAACATCTTTTGGCGTCGTTATCAGGTAACGAAGAAATGAAACTATTTTTTCCCTAGGTATTAAGATCTATTTCTTGAAGGTGACAAGATTTGGATACCAAAAATTCGCTTCTTATTATTCACATGACGAATCTAAGGTTGAATACTTCACTAGTGAAGAAATTTTGCTGACAAGAAAATGAGGAAGCGACATGGAAAAATCAAGTATCAAACTTTGAGGTTTTTTAAGGAATGTTATATATCTAATCTGAAAATATTATAGCTCTGATACCACTTGTTATAGCTCTGGTACCACTTGTTGTATATCTGATCTGAAAATATATGAGTATACAAATATAACCCAGAAATAATAAGAGAGAAGTAGATAGAAATGCTTCTTTATTGATATCAAAACCCTTAAGGTAGGGCAACACCATACATTCACTCCTTAAGGAAGGAGAACACTCCACAAGCCATATGCCTGTTCATACAATAATTCCTTGACATAATTCCTTGACTTATTCCTTGACATCTCTCAATGTGGAGTCTCTAGCCTCTATATAGGCCTCATACATACAATACCATGGGTCATTACCATGGTTCCCTCATACCATCGAACTAATACCATGGGCGCATTACATTATTACTAACTACTTATGGTTCCTTACATGATATGGGTTAACCACCTTATTTATTACTATGGCCCATCCCATTATTACATTATTACCTTGGGTACCTCCCTTTGTACCCCATATTATCCCCCCTAGGTATATAACAAGGAATCTTTATTTTTTTCTTATCAACTTTGTCATCTATTTTCCACTACACATTAAAGATATTTGTTTCCTACTTTATATTCTCAAAAGATTATAAAACTAAAAAAATACATTCTTTATTAGAAAAAAAATGACCTCCCTTCTTCATATATCATTGATCTGGGGGTGATTTCGTCCCGTGAATCTAAGGAGAGAAATGATGTCTGCATTAGAATTTGTTATGAAACCAGCTCAAGAAAAGATAGAAAAGATAGATCAATGTCTTAGAATTCAGCCTCTTCGAGGGGGCAACCTCCTTTACATTACATAAATGAACAATTCTTTGATGATTGAAATGATAAAACCTCCTTTCTATATATAGGAGTCTAAGGAGTCACAATATAACCCAGCCGACCTAACAATAATAATATAAAGCCACAAAAATAACAATAGAGGGATTCTATGGCGCACGGTAATAACAATATGGGGACAATAGGGGCACAACAATATTAATAAGGGGTACAACTGCAATAGTAATGGGGTAATCACTAGTATTATAGGGACCCAACATGCCCCTCTCCTTCAAAAAAGTGTTGTCCTTAATGCCTTGAGTAGTTCTGGATACTTCTGCATAAAATTATCATCCTCCCATGTGGAATCTTCAGCGATAAGTTCTTCCACTTGATAAGATACTCTGAAATTGATCGATTTCATAGCTGTCGAGTTCTTGTTTCTGTGACTGCTTCTGGTTCCAATATAATTTTTTCCTTCCTCGTCAAGTTCTGGCAATATTGTTTGAACTGGGAGCTTGTCGCCTATAACCTTCTTTAAACATGAAACATGGAAAACTGGGTGCAATCGAGAAGCTGCAGGAAGCTCCAATTTGTATGCCATAGTACCATCTTTTGCAACACCTTGTACGGACCATAATACTTTGGTGATAATTTATTATCCTTCTTAGCTTACTTGAGGGACATTTTCTTATATGGTTGTTAGCCGTAGGAATACCCAATCACCTGCATCAAAACTTCTTTCACTGCGATGTTGATCTGCCTGTTGTTTCATTCTATTTTGTGCCAACACGAGGTTATCCTTTAGGAGTTTGAGGACTTGTTGTTGATGTTCGATGTGATGTTCCACTGCCTGAACCTTAGAATTTTCTCTTAAATATGATATGATGGATGGTGGTTGATATCCATACAGTGCCATAAATGGGGTCATTTTTTTGTTGTATGGAAGGAAGTGTTATACCACCATTCTACCAAAGGCAACCATTTGACCCATTGTGTCTATTTATCAAATACAAAGCAACGAAGATATCCTTCCAAACATTTGTTTACTAACTCAGTTTGCCCATCAGATTGAGGATGATAAGATGAGTTATGAGCTAACTGAGTACTAAGACAAGAAAATAATTATGTCCAAAAATTTCAGTGAAAATGGGATCTCTGTCACTTACAATAATCTTTGGGTTTCCATGTAACTTTTGAATTGTTTCCATAAATGCAGTAGAAACTGTACTAGCTTTAAATGGATGTGATAATGCACAAAAGTGTGCATACTTGGTAATTCTGTCAACACCATGATGACACTCTTTCCCTCAGACTTGGGTAAACCTGTGATAAAATCCATTGAAACCTCCTCCCAACGTTGGCTTGGAATGGATAAAGGTTGTAATAGACCCGTTGTCTTAATTGTTTCAACTTTATTTTGTTGGCAAACCAAACATTCCGCCACAAACTTTTGAATATCTGATTTAAGGCCATCCCAAAAATATTCTTTCTTAACCCTGTGGTAAGTTTTTAAATCCTGAGTGCCCTCCTAAGGGAGAAGTGTGCAATTCCATAAGAATCTTTTGTTTTAGCTGGGAATTCTTACAGAGGTATAAGGATCTCTGTACCATAATGAATCATTTTTCCAGCTAAATGTATCAGATGTACTGGAATCTTGTTGTAACTTTCGAATAAGTGCCCCCACTTCTTCGTCATTCTTCCATTCCTCCCTTGCTTTATTTATCCAATCTGGTTGGATAATAGAAATGGCGCACAACAATGCTTCCA
>APFE030567286.1:5455-67168 GCA_000404065.3 Pinus taeda | reverse complement strand
AACCAAAAATCCTGAGATGTTTTACCGAAGGAACATGTCCATACCACAATTCATAAGGAGTCTTGTTCCTTATAGCACTAGATGGACATCTATTCTTTATATATGCAGCACATAGAACAACATCAGCCCAAAACATTATCTTTACATTTTTGAAAAAAAAGCATGGATCGTACCATATTCAAAATTGTTCTATTCATTCTTTCAGCTACACCATTCTGTTGGGGATTATAAGGCACAGTTGTTTGATGTTTAATCCCATGTTGGCGAAGATATTGTTCAAATTCATTTGATGTATATTCTTTTCCATTATCAGTGCGAATAGACCCAATATGAGATTGTGCATCATTTTCAATCAATTTATGAAAATTCTTGAATGTTAGGAAAGCATCAGATTTGTTCTTCAATAAATAAACCCAACACATTCTGGTGTAGTCATCAATAAATGTCATGATATATTTATTTCCATTTGCAGAAGGAACGGGCATTGGACCACATAAATCTGAATGAATAAGTTCAAGCTTCCTATGTGCTCTTGAATGTGAGTCATGAAATGACTGTTTGCTATGCTTTCCTAGAATGCAAGCATCACATTGCTTAAGTTTTCTAGGAATTGTAGGCAAACCAGCAACACCATTTTTCTTCAATAAACAGAGACTTTCATAGTTTAAATGTCCAAATCTAGCATGCCATAATAAACTTGATGGAAGTGTACCTTCTTCATGATGAGAAATATATGAGAAATGTTGTTTATGAGTAGATGTTCCTTGCAGTTTGAGAAGTCTTTCCTCTTCTATTCCCCTCATGACAAGTGAGTGATCAGATGATTTTCTCACCTCAAGCTTGCCATCAAACATATGAATGGAGTGACCTTGCTGGCGGATGTGGACCAAGGACAACAAGTTTCTCTTGAGCTGTGGGAGATATAAAACATGATCAAGAAGAAATTCTGGTAGACCAGGCAGTTTAAGCCTGATTGTGCCAAGCCCTGATGGCTTGATTTTTGACTGATCTGCAAAGTAAACTACTCCATCAACATTGTCAGTGAAATCTTCAAAAAAGTCTTTTTTATGAGTCATGTGACAGGTTGCTCCTGAATCAAGCAGCCAGTCATTTTTCCAGGAAGCAAGTGAAGTGTTAAACAAATCTTCATTTACTCCAATGTTACATTGTGCCTCAATATAGTGAGCAGATTCAGGTGCTTTACCTTTGTCTGTATCATCGGTTTTACCTTTCTGTTGGTTTCTTCTCTGCTCATTGTCCCATGGTAGCTTGCATGTAGAGGCATCATGTGATCCATTTCTTTTGCAGCGAATACAATGTAAATCTGCTTTTTCTCCTTGAGGATGTCTGCCCCCCCTGCCTCTGAAGTATCTTCCTCTTCCTCTTCGTCCACCTCTTCCTCTTGTAGAATCTTGAGCAGGATATTTTTCTTTATTATCCATGCATACAGTCTCTTCAGAAGATTCAGGGACTGTCTTCTTTCCAAAGGCTTTTTCTCTTTCAGCAAACTTTTTCACAAGAGAGTCAAAGGTTATATCCTTGAGATTTCCATTTGCTTGCAAAGACTCAAGATAATTGGAGTATGTAGGATACAGTGCCTTGAGAAAAGAAATAAGAGATATATCTAGCTCAACTTTAGTGGATTTGATATCATGCACTATAGATTTTATTTCAGATGCAAGAGCAAGAGGGTCATTATTTTGCAGTTCAAGAGTGAAGAGTTTAATCATAAGTTGGACGACTTCAAGTGCAGAATGTGAGTCATAGAGCTCTTCCAGCTTTTGTAAAGCTTCAAAGGCAGTTGAACATGTTGAAATGTGACGACTCACCTCCTTATTTACAGATGTTGCAATTAATGCATACGCTTTGCTGTTCTTGTTTTCCCAGATGGCGAGTTCTTTGTCTGATGTAGGCTTTTCTGGGTCACTGTCTCCTTCACCGACACACACTCCTTTCCACAGCTCATTGAAAATGAGGGTGTGTTGTACCATCCGGGACCAGTCAGGATAGTTCTCCTTGCCAGTGAGAACTATTCCTATCATAGAGATGATTGAATGCATTCTGTAAAAGGTTACTTCTGCTGATATAAAAAAAAAACTTTTGCTGATATATTAATGCTTCTGATGGTGAAAAAAATAAAATTGTCTTAAAAAACTTCCGCTGCTTTAAAAAATGATTTTGATATGAAAAAAAAAAAATCATTCAAAATTCTGTTACGCCTTTATTGATCATACATATATCACCATATATATACATCTCTGCAAAAATGTTTGAGCGCTTGCTGCCACTGTAATATATATATTGAAGGCAAAAAATTTATCCTCAATGTATAAATTAAAGTTTTCCCAAAAAACAATAAAACCCTGGCTTCAATCTGCTATCACATGTGAAAGAACAGAAGTATTAATAGTAACTCAACACCATCAAGTTCATTCAACAGCTGATTGACAACCCGATTTGTTACACCAGTGTTGTCATGTCCCCTTTTTGGAGCAATAGAGTCAAATTCATCAAAAAATAAAATGCATGGAACCGCTGTAGATGCTTTAGAGAATATATCTCGGACAGCTTGTTCTGATCTTGGAGATCAGCACCACTGAAACCTTCGGTAATAGAGGCTATGGAACCTAGATCCACATGACTTGCCAATGGAAGCTTTAATTAATACATTCTTGGGGATGGTGCAGGTGATCTTTCGCACCAGAGAATGGCTGCGCTTCGGGTCTGTAATAGCTTCAGTCTCCCTCTGGACTTCTCCACCTCCTACGCAGGTGGAGTACTCTACAGCTACACAGGCGAAATAGAATGCGGCATTACAAGAATGTGAAGGCCAAAGAATGTGAAGCTTTCTGGAAAGAACGTCAAGGATCTCAAGCCGTTCACGCGCAGAAGGGAACCGTTTTGTTGCTCCAAAATGACAGCTTTAAGAAGCAAGTCTCTTTCCCAAATCGACCCACGAATAATGCAAACAAATTTACACGTTTGATTAGCAGGTGACTAGATCAAATACAATGGGAAGGACGAGGTCTGTGAACGATGAGTTTTTGAATGGAGCATACTTCATTCAATATGCGGCAAATGGAGACAATGTCAATCCGTTATACAGCAGACGCGAAAGATTCAGGGCTGTTAGCGGAAAGTTCGTGGCATCTATCACGAAAGACGCTGGAAATCTAGGTTGCCAATGTGGAATACCGTGCCTCTACATGAAATGGATACTGGTTACTGGTCACGGAATGGGAAAAATACAGCAAATACGCGTTGGAATGGACTCTAACCAACCCTGTGCTGGGCGCGCCGAGGACATTTGACCGTTTTCAAATGACACCTGAGCATTTAACACCAGACAGCAGTGGCAACGTTTCTGTCAGGCAGGGTTTCCTTCAGGTGAGGGACAGGGACAGAGGAGCAGAAGGCAGGCAGGAGTTACAAGGTTAAAAATAGAACCTGGGACCTGTGCTCTGATACCATGTCAGGCCAGGAGTAACTCCAGAAAAACTAATGCGTTTTTTCAATTGACTAGCTATCTAATATATACATGAATGTGATTGTTCAGTTCATCTTCTCGATGACTGTTCACATTCAGTTCCCCAATCACTGAGGATTAGGTGTCAACAGATTTTCTCCAGGTCACTTGTTTGGAATGTAATTCAGGAGTCTGCAAAAAGACCAACTTCCTCAGATTGTATCTCCGCAAATATAGCCAAAACGCTCTGAAATTCGGACCCGAGATTTAGCGCGATGTCTTCTCAAATGGGTTTTTTTTTTTTTTACTTCTGAAACGTCGCAGAAAAAAAGTTATAGCGAGAATGCGATGACCTGTTTGGAGCATCGAAACCCTAGAATCCAAAGCTCTGATACCAAATGTTATGAAACTAGCTCAAGAAAAGATAGAAAAGATAGATCAACGCCTTAGAATTCAACCTCTTCGAGGGGCAACCTCCTTTACATTACATAAATGAACAATTCTTTGATGATTGAATGATAAAACCTCTTCTATATATAGGGTAAAGGAGTACAATATAACCAGCGACCTACAATAATATAAAGCCACAAAAATAACAATAGAGGGATTTTATGGGGCACAATAATAACAATATGGGGACAATAGGGGCACAACAATATTAATAAAGGGTACAACTACAATAGTAATGAGGTAATCACTAGTATTATAGGGACCCAACAGAATTCCTAAAAATAACCAATAATTTAAACATAAACAAAATGATTCATCATCTTTGAGAGCCACTAATTTTCCTCATAAACAAACCACTACTATTCAATTCAAAATTAGGGAAATATTTAAACCCATGAATTTTCCCACAACCCTTCATGATTATCCTTCAAAAAGTTTCGAGCTTCTGCCAAATTTCTGTGGAGAAAACAATGATGTTACAGCTGAACAACATGTCTTCGAATTTGATTATTTATTAGACAAATTTGAAATTATTCCCGAAGATACGACTTTGAGGTTGTTTTTTCATTCATTAAAGCAGTATGCTCAACAATGGTTCCAACATTTAAAGGCTAGTTCAATTAGTTCATGGCAGGGTTTTAATGTAACCACCCCTCCCACATTTACCCAATTTCACCAAACTACTGGGGTAAACATGCGACAAAGAACTACTATGACATGACCTGACCTCCTAGATCTAATTAAGGAAGTGGGGCAGACTACTTACGATAAAATGACAACTCACCACATCCTACATGGGCTACAGGTCACTCAAGGGTTGAAAAACCACCCCAGGTGGTCAAACCCAGAGCTAGACCTCTTTTTATTAGCCTTGGGCCCACAACCACACCCATAAAAAGGACTCTATGCAGTTGGGAGCCTCCAACCACATGCATCAAGCTGCATTCATGCAATTGCAACCCAATTTCTCCTGTTTAGAGGGTGCGGTCCTGAATTCTGAGCCTAAATTCTAAGTAAACATCTAGACCACTGCCCAAAACTCAATGAGACCTTCTAAAATGATAAATGACATCAAGACAAAGCCAATCATACAAAACTTGATCAAAGACTTGACCTAACCGGGCCTAACCATGACAAACATTTCGTCAAACATATGGTGAACATGTAAGCTACAGGCCATGAATGCATAATTGATCATAATAGTATGAGATTCACCTGAAAATCACCAAGAAGGCCCTATTCCCTCTCCACATAGCTGCAACAACACTTATTAATCCATGAATTCATCAACCATTCATATATTCACCAAACATGTCAAGATCCATATAGAATATACATCATATATCCGACATATAACCAACAAATAAACAACATATAAACCATGGAAACTCAACCATAATATCACCAACATAAGCAATGCATATTCTCATAGATCAAAATAGAAAATAACTCATATTAACAGATGAAAATGCCAACCAAGAGTTAGAAAGAGTTAAAATCCAAATTCCACTTTCAGAACTTTCCAAAAACCCTGGGTATAAAAATCAAGTCTCCAAATGGATACAAAACACCTCGGTTGATGCTCAAAGTGATATCATTAGTCTACAAGATGAAAAACCGGTAGTTGTCTTTGGTCCTAGCTCAGATATGATAGATGAAATAGTGCCTCCTATCTATGTAACTCTTAAGACAAATGATTCCATGTTATATAATTGTATGCTTGATTATGGAGCATCACATAACCTCATGCCAAAAACTATCATGGACCATTTGAAACTTGACATAACTAGATCCTATCATGACTTGTACACCTTTGATTCTAAAAGGGTGCCCTGCTTAGGATTTATTAAGGATTTAGTAGTCACCCTTGCCCAAATTCTAGTGAAAAGTGTAGTGCTTGATATAGTTGTCACAGACATCCCTCCCAAATTTGGAATGCTCCTTTCTAGGTCTTGCTGTGCCAAATTAGGGGGAACTCTTCAGATGGATATGTCTTATGCCACTATTCTAGTTTATGGGGGAGAACAACTAAGGTTATATAGAGAGGTAATATTTGTGCACATTGTTTGCAAAATAGACCACCCAAAGAACCATCCCATTTAGGCAATTGATCGGGATTTTGGTTGTTTTCAACTCTCTTCAAACCAAATACATGAAACTAAAGTTAAAATAGAAGATGTAATTGAAAGTCCTGTACCAAATCAAACTGATGTATGGAAACTATTTTTTGATGGTTCTTATACAAAATATGGAGCAGGAGCTGGGGTAGTTTTAATTTCACCAGAAAAAAAGAAATATCGCCCAATCATGCAAACTTGACTTCAAAGTTACAAATAATGTGGCTAAATATGAAGCTTTCCATTTAGGACTGCAATTAGCCAAAAGCTTAAAGGTTCAAAACTTAAGTGTTTTTACTGATTCAGAACTTGATGTCAAACAAGTGAGAAATATTTGCCAGACTAAGCATCCTAGACTTAGGTCTTATAAAAATGAAGTTTGGGATTCAGTTGAAAACTTCTTTGATGCTTTTAATTTGACTTATATTCCAAGAAATCAAAATATTCATGCAGATGCCTTAGATGTTTCTGCTAGTTCATTTAAAATTCCTGATCAGACCAGTGTACTCTATCAAATATAAGTCAAGTATAGACCATCCATCCCAGACAATCTAAAACGTTGGCAGATATTTGAAGATGATGAACATTTGAAATCTTTTCTGTGGGTTATAGATGATTTTTCAGTTCTACAAATTGATGAAGATAGAACAAAAATAAATGAAAAAACATATGAAAATGATACTTCAAAATTCAATTCAAAAATTGATAATTATGACATTATTCAATCGTCTAACAATTTTATTCCCAAAGGCCTCATTCCTTTAGAAAAATTGTTTGATCAAAATGATGTCCTCTTAAACCCTCGGTCCATTTCTTCATAAGATGACATGGAAGAAATTAATATTGGAACAAATGATGATATTAAAAACATCAAAATCTGTGCATCTCTAGATCCTGAGATCAAAGCTCAATATATTAAGTTACTGCAAAATTATAAGGATGTTTTTGCATGGACCTATTCTCATCTAAAAACCTATGATACTTCATTAATACAACATAAGATTCCTTTAAAGCCAGAAGCAGTCCCTTATCAACAGAAACTTAGGAGGATCAATCCAGCTCTTCTAACAATTGTAGAAAAGGAAATTAAGAAAATGCTAGATAACCAGATCATTCTCCCTCTTAGATATTCTAATTGGGTTGCAAATTTAGTTCCTGTTAGAAAGAAGAATGGAAAAATCATACTTTGTGTGGACTTTAGAAATTTAAACAAAGCATCATTAAAGGATAACTACCCTTTGCCAAAAATGGATCAGTTACTTCAAATGGTTTCAAGAGCACAAAGAATTTCTGTGCTTGATGGTTTTTCAGGTTATAATCAGGTAAATGTTGATTCAGCAGATAGAGAGAAGACAGCCTTTACTACACCCTAGGGTACATTCATGCATGCTAGAATGCCGTTTGGCTTAACCAATGTTGGAGCAACATTTCAGAGAGCTATGGATGTAGCTTTTGTGGGTCAGATAAATAAATTTGTGGTCACTTATCTTGATGACATAATTGTTTTTTCTAAATCTGATCAGGAACATCTAAAGCACTTGATGAAGGTTTTTGACAGGTGTAGAAAATTCGGAATATCATTGAATCCTAAAAAGTCCTTGTTTGCTATCAAAGAAGGAAAACTGTTGGGCCATATAATTTCAAAAGAAGGAGTGGTCATTGGTCCCAAGCGTGTGTCTGCCATTGAAACATCTACCTTACCTAGAAACAAGAAAGAGATTCAAGCTTTTCTAGGCAATATTAATTTTTTAAGGAGATTCATCCCAAATTATGCTAAGGTTGTAAAAGATATAAATGACATGCTCTGAAAACATCATGAAGTTAAATGGACTATCTCTTCCATGCATGTATTTGATCAGATCAAGAAAGCCATCTCTGAAGCTCCCACCTTGGCCAGCCCTGATTACACTAATACATTCAGTGTCTTTTCCTTTGCCTCAAAAACAAACCTTGCTATTGTTCTATTACAAAACAATGAAGATTCCCATGACCAACCCACAACCTTTTTCAGTAAGGTTATGAGAGATGCTGAGCTTAAGTATGACATAATTGAGAAGCAAGCCTATGCCCTTATTCAAGCCCTGAAATCATTCAAGATGTATGTCCTACATTCTCCTATTACTTCTTATGTTCCTAACAGTGTTGTAAAAAAAGTTTTAACTCAACCAGACACTGATGGAAAGAGAGGTAGATGGATCACTCAAATACTGGAGTTTGATCTAACTATCAAAACTACAAATCTAGTAAAAGGCCAAGGATTAGCTAAGCTTCTAGTTGAATCCAACTGTAAAGTGCTCGGAATCAATTCTGTTTTAGATATACAAGGGGAGAATCCACAAGAACCTTCCCTTCATCCTGAAGAGGAGAATCCACAAGAACCTTTACCTTCAGATCCGATTTCCCCTTTATACATTGATGACAAATTTATGTTGTTAGATTGGTACCAAGACATTGTAAATTTCTTGATCCATTTTGAATGTTTGGCATCATTCTCCAAAAGCCAGTGTAAAATTCTCAAACTGAAAGCAGTCAAGTACTTAATCATAAATGCAAATTTGTACTAGAAAGACCCACTAAATATTTTTTTATTATGTTTAACAAAATAAAAAACTGAAGAAATCATTGATCAGTTTCATACAAGATTTTGTGGAGGACATTATGCTTGGAGAGCAACATCATATAATATATTAAGGGGAGGATTTTATTGGCCAACATTGTTCTTACAAGTAGGAGCAAAGGTCAGAAGTTGTGTTCCTTGTCAAATGTTTGCTGGTAAGCAAAAATTAGCAGCTCTTCCACTGGTTCCATCAATAGTCTCAGAACCTCTTAGTCAGTGGGGATTAGATTTTTTTGGAGAGATTCATCCCACTTCAAGTAATCAGCATAGATGGATCCTCATTGCAACAGACTACTTCACTAAATGGGTGGAAGCAATTCTAGTGAGAAATGCTACTAATTTAGTAGTAATCAAATTTATTAAAGAGAACATCTTATCTAGATTTGGTTGCCCAACTCAAATGGTCACTGATAATGCAATAACTTTTTCTAGTGTTAAAATGATTGAATTTTGCCAGAAATATCATATTTTGTTACATCATTCAACTCCCTATTACCCACAAGGTAATGACCTTGCAGAATCCTCCAATAAAAGTCTAGTAAAGGTAACAAAAAAGACTCTAGCGGATCATAAAAAGAGTTGGGACTCTCATTTAATTTATGCAGTATGGGAAAACAGAATTACTCCAAAGAGATCTACTGGAAAATCTCCTTTCCAGTTAGTTTATGGGACAGATGCAATCTTCCCTACCAATTTGGCCTTCCCTATTTTAAATTTCCTGTAGGATTCAACAGATGAACCTGATGATTTTTCAAGGAGGATAAATCATATTATTGAACTAAATGAAAACAGAGATGAAGTTCAATACAAATTTTAAAAGTATCAGAGTAAGATGAAGAGCCTGTTTGGCAGAAGAGCCATGCAAAGGGACTTCAAGGAAGGTGATCTATTTCTAAGATGGGATTCCAGGAGAGAAGAAAAGGGAAAACATGGCAAGTTTGACAACTTGTGGTTTGGACCTTTAGCAATTGTTGAAGTGAAGGGAAACAACACTTTTGTGCTACAAAATCTTGAGGGGCTATATTCCACTTATCTTGTAAATGGAATATTTCTCAAACATTACATTAAGTACTGAGAAGTTGAAACAGATTTCATTACTACCATTGTATAAACTCCTGTTTCTTTTACTTTTTAAACTATCAGTATGATTTTTTACAGCAAAAGACTCCATAGCCCGAGGAGAAGGCACATGGATCTGCAAGTTCTCTGCATTCTACAGGAGAAAGCAGTCCCCAGATGGAGCCAATGTTGTATCATTTTTTCGTTTTGTTAAGTTATAATAAACTAGTCCAAAAAGTGAAAATATTTTTCAAAAAATGTTAAGCTAGGATATGGATAAAAAGAATATTGAATAAAAATGTTAGGAAATATTTTGATAAATATGTCCATATCAAAGAAAATTTTAGAATAGATGCCCTAAAAAATGAAGGTAAAAATAAAATGTTAGGTTAGAGAGAAAAGCAAAAATCAATAAACTCTGAAAGCGTGCAAGTCCAAGTGCCACTACTTTTTACTTTATTATGCAAAATAATGGTTGTGTGCAGCTTGTCATAAATGCCACAACCCATGACAGTCAAATAGTTTAATATTGACTAGTTCATGCATTAAATTTCATGTTTATAGTTACAAAATAAAGATCTAGCCAAACTATTTAATCTTGGCAGAGCAGTAATTAGGTAGAGAATAACAGGGAGCTCATCAGTTTAATCTGAGCCTTTGGATGTTATAAGGTTAGAATTAGATAGTTTTCTTTTCAAAAGAAAAATGAAAGAAAAATGTCTACTAGTTTAAATGCACACAATTAAGTGAAGAAAAAAGGTTAGGGTAAGTAAAGGGTAGGTAGAAGAAAGGTTGCAGAAGTACAAAGTTGATTGAGGCATAAGCACATTTATCATGCTTGATCATGTGTTGCAGTGTGCAAGAGCAGTTATGAAGGTGAAAAGATGTTCACAAGTTGATTTGGTTAACTTCCCCTCATTTCATTTCACCCCCCACTACATACTTACTAATTTCCTCATTATCCCATCATTTCCTAAGAAAATACCCTTTTCCCTTCAGTTTCACCTTTGCCCCTTGGTTTCACACATTTTCCTAGCAATTTACCCTCCAAACGCATCCTCCTACCCAAAAACCCCTTTTCCCTAGTGTGAAACCCTTTCCCCTTGAAAAAATCACCTTCCCCTTGTAATTTTGCAATTTTTCCTAGAAAACCCATAAAAACCCATAATACCCCTTATCCTAACTTCATTTCCCCCCTCTGCTTTATAAAATTAACTCCGCTATATTCATGTTTTCCCAACAAAAACCCTTTTTATGCATAAAATCCCTTTAGCCTAAGTTTTATGTTAACCCAGCATTAGTTAACAAAATTGCGCAAATCACCATTTTCCCGACAAAACCCGTTTAACCCAACCCTATGGTGTGGTTAAACAAACCCCGCATTTAACCTTGGGTATGGTTAATAAACCTTCCCCTATACCTGTTTAACCTATATCCCTAGTGTATTTATTCCCTAGTCCCACTTTATTAAACCCATCGCAATATGCTTAAACCCCGCTTATATCGTAAAATAATTACAAATCCTTTGTAATTAATCCCTGGGCCCCACTAATCTCCGTCGACTGTCCTCCATGCAACTCCACCATGCGACAGCTGTCAGATCATCCACTCCTAGATCCAACGACCCACAACAATATCGTGCACTCCCAATCTCCGACCTTTACCCGCCCGAGAGCACGCGAGATTCATCGTTTTGCTCTGGCCCCTTGCGGTTACGTGGTAGCTCCAAATTAACTTGCGTGCCTGTTTTGGGCAAATTTAGTGTTCTTCAAATGCCTAACCCTCTAGACCTAGTAGCTAGTCTAGAAACAACAGACAAAGTAATTCATCGCTTTTCCTATAGTTAACAGATAAGAGAAAGAAGAACAAAGGTACCAACCTATAAATTTCGCTCGATCCCTCTCTCCTTTAACCGATTTCACCACTCCTTTCCGTACTTAACTCGCTTGGAAAGTACCTGCACACAAGCCGAGACAGAAACCCATCAAAGCATACAATAATGACGATCTGTTAACTAAACATATCATTGAATCAATAATACGATATACATCATATAAACACATGAATGGAAAAATATTAGAACTCTTTATTGATAGAAGGAAAGATTACAACCCATGTAGATGCATGCTCGATTCAGTGTTATCCTTCCAGCTTCAAACCCTTCTCTCCTCATGAAGTAACAATTTGACATCATCACAATACTCTTGCAAAATCTCACTCAAACAACATTTCCTTAGCTCAAGAATTTCCAACCTCCCCAAGCCTTTGAATGCTTGGTTAATTTATAGCTGAATGGAGGAGGTTAAGCCATTAATGGCCCTCATGAATGCTTTGCCAAAATTGGGAAGTGGTTCCATGGAGGAAGGGATGATGGATTAAGGTTCATTCATCTCCTTCCTCATCCAAAAGCGAGCTCAATCCATCTGGAAACTTCCAGAAGCATCCATTGGATGAGGAATCCAGTGGATTCATTTCAAAAATTCGATGAATCTCGCTCATCGCAAGTGAAACAAAGGCTATGTGCAATGCATAGCACCCAGACAGTGTAATTCCTGCAATGCATTACAGCCTGATAGAAGGCTCCCTATGTTGATCTCCTTAGGGACACTTTTTGGATGAATGGTGTCATTGAAACTCTTGGGAAGCAAGCATGAAGTAGGTTAACTTCATTAGGGAATGAAAACAACTGAATTAGGGGTTGATGGACCCTAATAATATGGATCTGGAAGTCGGGGTTGATGTGCCCAAATTTTCCTGTAACAGTGCCCTCAAGAAAATACCACCCCACGGCCAAAAGCTGTGCGATGAGCCTCCGAAACTGCTCCCTGTGTACGATGAAACCATCCGCTATTCACTTAACCCTTTCGCGCCAAATTTTAAAATTTTCTTGTTTAAACGCCGAAACCCTCACTTTTGCTCTTTTCACCCGTTTACACAGTAAAACCCGTATAACCCTTCCTGCGCCACCCTGAGCCTCTGCAACCTATTTTGACCTCTGATTACTGTTCAAACACTGCCAGGACTCTGTCCACAAACTTTCCTATTCCTTGAAGCCATTTATCACCACCCTGTCAACCCGTGTTTTTCTTAACAATTGTTGTATTTTGCAGGTAATTAGCAGAGTACTAGAAGTTTGGATAAACAGTTTGACACTGGTTAAAAACTTGTTTACTCCAAGATTCACAAGGAAATCCATTCAAAAGTCTTTATTCAGAAGAAAAAGAGAATTATCACAGAGCAGAAGACCATTTACACAGTAAATGTTAAAACAGGCAATTTACACAGTAAATGTTAAAACAGAGGAAACAGATGAAAGTGTATCAGATGAAAGGTCATAAGTAAATATGACATCTAGCATGAAGACCAAACAACCAAGCAGCTTAAATGGCCAAAAGATCAAAGACCAAAGCCAGCAGAACCTAAATAACAAGGACAGCAAGCAGCAATTCAATAACTCTCTCTATCTTCTTGCATGAAGATATTTCCTTTTCCTTGAATAAATATATTTTTGTAAAAATAGTTTAGGATAATTTCTTAGTTCTGCTATTGTATAAATAACTCTCCTTACAAGTTATTATAGGTTCACCATTGAACCAGGTTGACCATTGAAAGAGAGTTGCACTCTTGAAGAAAGGTTGCATCCTTGATGAAGCATTTATAAACACTTGATGTACTTGACTTTTCTAGACCCTTAATACAAAGCAAAGGATTCTGCATTCAGTTTTACACAGTTTGTGTTTCCTGTAAGTTTTTCCAATAACACTCATTATGTTTTTCTTCATATTCTTATGTCTTACAGAGATACCTGGGCAGGAATAATTGTGTTTCAATCTATTCCTATAAGCTTCTGAAGTGATAATCTATAAAGAGAATGGATTAATGAACTGTTTGTTTAATTAATTATCTCTGAATCAATAAATCATCAGCATCTTGTTGTAAGCATAAGCATATTCTTTTGAACCTTCTGAACATCGGTCAGAGGTTTTCATACTTATGATTAAAAAAATTAATTTTCTATCTAAAATTCGTGATAATCATATTATGTTTGTTTCTGCTCACCACTATTCAAGCTTTATCACTGTGTGAAATTTTATAACAGGCCTCTGCTTTGGTATTAATATTATTCAAAAGGTTAGGCATTACAGTGTTACATCAGTTTCATTCATTGGTTTTCCAAATTAAAACAAAAACCCCAAAACAATTATATTAGATGATCTGGCTTGATAGCTTACCATTATTAACTCAGAGGTACAACACCAATGACAACACCAACACATAACTAATAAATCACATGCATATACCATGCATGCCAAAACTAACAAGGAAATCATACATGCAACTCGATAGTTGCAAAGAAATCCAACTATAGCTCTTGATTCACATGTTCCTTTGCACTTTCCTACTTTCCATTGCCTTCTTTCTCCAAATCCAAGTGAATACTAGAGTTCTCCAAGCATGCTCGAGGAATGGTCTAAGTATGCAAGAGCATCAGAGAAGGGAAGAAAGCTCCAAGTAAAATTGACAAAAATTTGTGAATTGATCCTCAGAAGCCTTTTTATCATTGAGGCCTCTATTTTATTCACTTTCCCGGTTTTTTCCTTCAATTTCCCTCTCATGCAAATATGTGTCTCTTTACCTTCATTTCTCCTATTTTCCTTTATTTTCATAAATAAATGTCAATTAATGTCTCTTTGCCTTTGCTAGTTTCCTTAGCCATAAAATAACTGAAAGTGACACCCACTAGGATGTTTTGTCCACCATTTATCTTGGAATACATGTCCCATGACCTTGGTCTTATATTTTTTTTACATGGAAAATCAACCAAGGGTTGTTACATTTCAGGACATCTTTCTTAGATATTGCAATGAGCACAAGTCATATGAAAAACATCTCTTAGAATTGTATACTATGCAGAGGGAGAGCAGTGAATCAATCACTAACTTTAATAGGAGGTTTTAGAAATTCTATTTCAGCATGCCGAAAGAAATTCGACCTCCTGATGCTTTTTCCATGTTACACTATTCAACAACTCATCCTACCAACTTAACTTTTTATCTCAGGGAGAGGAAGCCTTTCACTCTGCAGCAGATGTTTCTTTATGCACAGGAGATTGAAGATAATATATGGGCCTATGGAAAAATTTCTTATCAGATTAAAAAAAAAATGTATTGCAAAGGATATCAAAGACAACAATGGCAATGATTTTGAAGAAGATGCAGATTTAGATATAAGGAGGGGCCTTCAAAAAGTGACAAAGGACTCCCATATTATTGAAAAACAATAATTCAACCATTATGAGAATTTAAATCAACAACTTTTTGCAAAAAATGTGCAACACTTTGAGAATCTCGAAGACCATTACAATGTTCATGACTCTAGTAATTTTGTGAGCAAAGGAGGTATTTATATGCAAACTGATTCATATAGGTATTTCTTTGTTGATTTTACAGAGCCACCAATATATGACTCATACGGTGGTGATGAAGAATCTAGTGCAAATTCTCAAGCGATCTTGTTACCAGGCAAAGAACTTTGTCAAGAATTGACATTATATGAACAACACCAACATTATGGGAAACAAACTTTGGATTGCTCATTTCAGCCTGAATGGTTGTTAAGAGAAAATAGAAATCAAATTTCTAATATTCAAACCTCAAGAGTGGAGTTTGTGCAAAGGGAAACGTAAATAAAAATCTTCCTTGAAGAGCCAACGGTAGATATGATGGAGTCTTATTTTTTTGAGTCTTTAAAAGATGCAGATTTTGGCATACCAGTAGTTTGCAATTTTAGATATGCTCATCTGGAAGAGTTTTTATGGCCCATGTCAGATTTATTGGGTTTCATTGGTCAACTACACAAAATAAATCGTTTCTCTCATAATGTTACTCACATGGTTGCTTTGGAAATATGCATATACCTAAGCAAATGGGCTATATAAATAAATAAGCTCAACATTTGATCATTTAATTTTTTAGTTTGTAAGTTTCCACAATTTTAATTATGGTTTTACAGTTTTCAATAAAGGGTAATGATCTAGAGAATAAATATACTAGGATATTTGACTCCATGCCCAACAAGGCTATTGTCTTACAGTTCTCAATGTTTTGCAAACAAAACGTTGTCCCCAGTTGGAGCCAATATGTTGTAACTAAATCTTGCCAATGAGGAAAACATTTCATTAGGCTTATGCTTTCACATGACAAATATTTTATGATTTTTATTTATTTAAAAAAAAAAAAGTTTCAAATTTGGAGCAAATTCAATTTAGATTGTTTTTATTAAAAAATTATTGGGCCTTAAACCCAACCTCAAGTTAATTTTTTGAATTCCCTCAGCTATATGAAAATAAACAACCAACATGCTTCGCCTATCCTCTATACCTCAGCTTGATTACAAAGGCACTCAATAATTGGCAAATAATGCTTTTATTTTACGCACTCGATGTCGTAATCCACCAGTTTAAATTTTAATTCAAGTGAGATTGTGCTATAATAATTATGTTCTCAACAGTGTGATTTCCATGCCCAAATCCTTAAGGATGGTGTTGTTTAATATGAATATTGAATAGAAGTTGGCATCCATTCAAAATAGCTTCTTTGAAAGAAACATCGAGCTCGAAGTTTGTGATAGCCCTAATTAGACTTGTCTTTATCGACAATCTTTTATAAACTTGTTCATGGGCATAAGCTTGATTTACATGATATCTAATGCTTTTGTCTTCAACTTACATCAACTTTGAAGAAATTGAGGCCACAATCCCTCATAAAATTCTTGGATTCAATAAATAATGGTAGGGAAGACTGTAATATATTTTTGGTATGAATGGTTGACCATGGAGACTTTGAAATTGATTATTTTAATTTTTATATGTAGCTCCTTTGAAGACTCAAAACCATTTTTTGAAAAAAGATAGAGCACCAAGATCGTTTCATTCCAAGGGCACCACCATGAAAAGCGTTCATTAACAATTGGTTGTAAGGCACTTGAGGGGATGCCTAGACTACCAATTGGAGGACATGTGCTTCATGGTAGAGCCATCAACCAGGGAAGCAACAGCTTCTATACGCTCCAAGCCTTATATTTTGTGTATATCACTATTGAGGGAAATAAGCAACGTTTCACTCTTCATGAGTAGATATTTCAATTGAATCCAAATGAGCATCCTCAATAATTATATGGGTAATAGAAAACAACTTATGAGACAGCAGTTCAAATTTTGAAGTTTGTGTGGAACAATGTGAAAAACTCTTTATAAATCCCCTTTCTTCAGGACCCTAGCACTAATAATGGATTGGTATTTGTGCAATTGTTATGGTTACCTCAAGAAGTTGCCTTAGCCAAGTGAACATTACAGGCACGAGCTACTCTTGCTTGAGGCCCTTCATGCAGGTTTGAATGAGGAGATGGAGGGATCTTTGATTTTGTATCATGAGGGAGAATGTTGGTTATTATGGAGGCTCTTAAAAAGTAACTAAGAAATGACTGAAAAATATGGTGATTTGAGGGTGCTCATTACACCCATAGCTAAAAATTATTTCACAGGGATGGGTGTGGGAGTTGCCATGACAGTTAAGGCCTGTTATTGGAGGAATGAATATGGAATTTTTATTGTTGGCATTCAATCGGATATCAAATAATTGTGGCATGCTTCTTTACACTTCAGGTGGATAGTTTACTATTCCTATTGTTATTTGAGACCCTGGTGGGGGGGGACTATTAGTTGCAGAGCATTCACAACAACTACAATCTTATTTTTTAGTTTGTTCCTGGATTGCAGATGGTTGCTACAATGAAAAAGGGCAGATGAAAGCAATGGTGAGAATATTTAAATGTTTTTGATTTTATGTGTAAAAAAAAATGCTTTTATAATTATTCCAAGAATTATTTTCAAACCTGATTGAGACAGTTGGTCTAGGAAAAATATAAAAATCAGATATGAACAGTCTAAAAGGGATCGAACATCAGAGAATTTTGGGCAAAAATGTAATATTGAATTTCCTTGGAGATTAATGAAAGAAGACTAGAGTGATTCCAGCTATTTGATGCATTATAATATGTATTGTTTATTTCTTATGTCTTCTTTACATGGTTTCTCTTCTTCATGTGAGTTTGATGTATGATTTGAAATTGGAGTAGAACTTCTCTTTCCTAAAAAATGATCGTTCTCTTAACGCTTTGCAAGGAAAAATGGGTCTTATGACAAAACAGGTTTTCAAAAGTCTCTTCAAGGACTATGAGTTAGTTTTTCACGTAAACTTAAAACATAAGCAACACCTCATCATTTAACTCATACAAACATTCATGAAGAGCAATAACAAATAATTTTGTGACGAATTTCACCCCTCCTGGGCTACATCTTCGGGCATGCCAACATAGCTAGACCACTTTATATATTCAGTGAAAAGAAGTACATAAATCTTGTTGATAAAACAAATGGCTAGTTTCCCCTTCAAGGAAATGTTCTCCTGGAAAGAACTCTCACTATAAACATCATGACAACCTACAGTCATTCATGAAACCATAAACAACAAAAGGTGTCTACTACAAAGACCCAATACTATATCTGAAAATGAGCATACATGAGCAAACAAGTACTTCAATTCCACATTGAAATACAAAATAAAGCTTTCCTCAACAAGACATAATGAGAAAAGAATAAATGAGTTGAACCCTGAAAGTAACAGTTGTTGCTATAAACTTCTGAAGGTATGAAAACCCCTACAAGTCCTTCTTCATGCTCAAATACCTTCAAGAACTGCTCCAAAGCACTCATTGATCCATACATCCATGAACTTGAACCTACAAAAAGTCTCTTTAGATGTGCTTTAATTAGTAAATAGATGTGACCATTGGATCCATAATGTCCAAAAAGCCCTAGATAAACTCTTCTTGATCTCCAAAAGGCCAAAAACTCTCAAAGTTATGGCTCCCACAAGCTCTGTCCAATCCTTCTCTATTATTTATTCTACAAATCGGACTAACAGTCTAACTAAGTGACAAATCTGCCTTATTTTCTGTTGCGGAGGCAACAAATTCTCCCACCAAAGGTGAAATTTGTTAGACAATTAAATTTCCCAATAACCCTTATGCGCGAAAATTGTGGCCACATGGGCACCATAGGACCGAGGTTTGGGGCTAACTGCCCACCCCCATCAGCCTAGGTGCCATTTCTTGGAGCTATTGGTCATGTAGCGCCATAGGACTAATGGCTAGGCCAACGTCCCACTCTTATCGTTGAATCCCACTCCACATTGTATCGAGGTCACATGTTGTCCTAGGTGACCGAGGGTTGAGGGATGTTTCCTAGTCCTTCTGCGTTGAACCCTTTCAGTCTCCACCTAAGGTATTGTGAGCACCCCATATGCCCAGGGTTGGGGCTTACTTTCGCTACCTTCGTTAGTTACACTCTGCCACAGTCCCGTGCAGGTCTGCCCGCTCCCTCTGTTGTTGGCATACATTCCTTTCGACGGTGGTCATGTGGGAGCATCATGACTAGGGGTCGAGCCAATCCTAAGCCCCCTCTCATCAACTCTCTCCATTGGCTCCTACCTGTGATCTTGTGGGAATCCCATGGCCATGAGTTGGGCTAAGGTCCTGAGCCCCAAACTCCTTGCACCCAGGGTCGTGTGGTGGCAGGTGACCAAGGGCCAGGGCTGTCAACGCAACCCCTCCTCCAAAAACATGTGCCATTTAAACTTTAAATAGGCTCGAGGCCCTTATCGGGTAATAATCACCTGCATGGCATAGTGGCAAGGCACTTGTCTTAGTTGACGAAGGTCCTATGTTCGAATATTGCCCAGCCTATCCGGCCATTAACCAAATTTTGGCTAGCCGTGGGGTGCCTCATGGCGGCCTCTGGTTGGGCCACGTGGAACACCCTAATTAGTCCACTACACACATAACCACCCAATAAAAATGAACCAATTAGACCAATATGAGGCTGCCACTTGGCATGGTCTCATTGGCTCGTACCTTCCCATTCAACCTAGTGATGTCAAGAGTACGACAACTAGTCAACAATCTTGATAATCTTTTAGTTGTTGGGTCAAACGATCATAACATGATAACTTGAGCATACGATATCAGATTAAGGTGAAACAAGCGTCGTTGCATTCAGAATGATGAACACTTAGAATTGAAGCTAGTTTTGAAACATTCTAGGAACTTTCATTTTTGAGGTAAAATTTGATCACCATATCATACCTCCCCAATATGATATTTTGGACTCTAAAAGTTTACTTCTCCTAGTAAATAAAATTAGGATGAAACTCAAAATTACCTAAAAATAAATCCATAATGCTCTGTTTCAATTGGTACCCTTCAAGCTCCAATCAAGGCACACAACCTATCTTCTTCATGAAGATCTATTGTCCTGTTAAGAATCGAGCCAAAATTCTTATTGCTGATGCAGGAACAAAAACACTAATGAGTGGAATCGGAACATTCCTTTTAATCCCATCTTTCACGGAAACAACTTCATCTTGAAGTTCAATTGTTGAAGACAAACTTAATTGTCCATCTTGGAAATCATAAGCAATACAAACTTGTTTTACTGTCCACAAACTGAGCTTGTAGACAAAATTACAGTGCTGTAAAATTTCAATGACGCCATTGGCTTCGCCTACAAAATTATAGTCATCTTGTACAATTTTAAACAAAGATTATATTCACAACAAGTTTCATCTTGAACACTTGCATTGGTGAGTACATGACAAACTTGGACAACAAACATTGTACATTCCAAAAGTCCTCAAACATTTGGACTTATCAACAAGCCAACTACATAACATGTCAATGAAAAACACATATTGATTGTTCATAGTGATTATTTTTGTTCACTTTACAAAGGTACACAAAACAGGTAAACAACAATAAGTATTTACAATTTACAAATCAAAAATAAACTATACAAACAATCTACCCATTCTCTGTGTCTCTTAGGCTTATGGGTTCTCTTTTTGCATCAACATTTCCTTGAAGGTGTCTTTAGGAACGTTGTGAGTCCCCTTTGCCACCTCTTGCTTCCCTTGCAATAGTTTGCATAATCTCTTTTCCCTTCTTGGAACGAAGCTCTGGATGTAATTTCCAACATCGTTCATTCCCATTCCCATGCATCTTACAATGGGTACAAAAGTACTTTCTCTTGTTTGCCAATAAGGAAGTCCCCAAATGTGAAGGAGATTCATCATGTTTGATGCCAATAATCTGATCCATTCTTTTGACCATTACCATGCTTTGCTCACAAACAACCACACAATGGTCAACTGCATCACTTAAAGTGTGAGGATACATGTTCCTCAAATAGTCAAATTACCGTCATTTGGAAAACACCCATGAGATTTATACTTGTCCCTTGGGTTATAGTTTTGACGATGTGGAGTGGACGATCACATGCAAGGTCCTCTAAAGAATTCATCTCTCTTATGAGACAAATTAACATTGTCACCACCATCTTGGTGTGACATATCATCCTCTAATGATTTATTTGCCTCAAACCGTTTAGAGCATTCTCCAAACTCTCTTTGAAAATATCCCAATGCTTGATATTTTGGTCTCTCTTGTATCGTGATTGGATTGGTGATCCCTTGGCCATTGATCCCAAGGCCTCCTCCTTCATAACCCATTTTAGATAACATCTTCATACCAATGCCTCTAGTATGTTGCTCAAATGCTGCAAAAGAGTTGTTATGAACATAGATAGAAGGATTTGAACTTGAGATTCTTGTTACCTCCTTGAACTTGTCATCCACCTTTTCTACTTTAGATGATGATGACGACTTTGTAGATGACTCATCTCCCACTCTTACCAACCGGAGAATGATGAGAATCCATGAGATGCTTACAAAATGCACATGCGTCATTTTCCTCACAAGGTCCATAATCTTTGTTTGAACCATGCTCACATATTGGCTTCACTTTGGAGGTTTCCTTTATTGTCACGGTAATGGAACTTTCAACAACCTGTTCCTCAAGCACACGTTGAAACTGAAGGCGCATATGCCTCTTCTCCTCTTCAACAATTTCAAGCATTCTTCTCAATTCAATGTTATCCATTCGAAGAGACAAATTCATCTCCTCTAACTCTTGGAAACTCTTCTTGCCCATTCTTGCAATTTGGTTAAGCCTTGCTTTGATACCAATTTGATCTGAATGGGAAAGGTAGTGTTGTTGTGTGAAAATTCCTTTTTAGATTTACATTAAATATGCTTGAGGATTCATGTGATTGTTTGCAAGTTTAAACATGGGTTTTTGAGTGTTTTTATGTAATTTTTATGTGCAAATTAACATAAACAAATGACTAAACAACAACATATAACAAACATTAACATCACCAAAAATACTATCACAACAACACATGATGATGTATTTCACCCCTCCTGGGCTACGTCTCCTTATTCCAACTTCCAATGGCTTGGCCCTCTCTATTATGCTAAAAAAGTGTGAATACATCAGTTTAAAATGCTCTGAATACTCTTAAACTCGTTCCAATGGCTCTAAAATGCCCAAAAATGCATGTGTAGCCTCTTTCTACTCCTAATTTGGTCAAAATCTCCAAAAGTTATGGTCATTCCCAATCTTCTGCTAATCGCATCGTAAATTCCCCAAAATCTAGCATCATCCTACAATTTCGCCCCATAAATGCGCTAACGGAGCAACAATTTCACCAAAAAACCAAGCGAAATTGTGGATAGTTAAAATGCCCGCTAATGCTTAATTTCCGAAATTTGTGGCCACATGGGGGGCCACATGCCCAGGGCTAAGGCCGACGGTCTGCCCCCGTCGACCTTGCCCCCACTCCTCCTTTGCAGTGATCACATGCGCGGTTATGTAACTATGGGTTGGCTCGTTCCCAAACAGCACGACAACATGTATTTAAATATACATTGTGATCTATACATATTAAGACACACGGTCATGGTGCATTGGTAACGACTTTTTATTAGTGTTGGGAGGTCACAGGTTTGACCCCTGCTACCTCTGCCCATACTTCAAACAAAATTTTGGTGGCCTCCCGTGCTACCACATGGGGGCCTCCGACTGGGCCACATGTCAACCCGTGGTTGGCCACCATTCCAACCAATGAGATTGTGCCAATTGCACCCATAATAAAATGACACTTGTTAGCACCTCATTCGCCGAAGGAGACCGTTGACCAAGTCAATGACCACATAACCTGCTCATTCAACGCCATGTCAATAGTATGGACTACTAACTGGCCTGCCAATTTTTTTTTAAATTCGCTTATTTGGGAAAGTGAACAAAAATCGTTCTTGGATTCATGCAGAGTCCATTTTGTGTGAAACGAGTTGCACCGGATTAAGGATGATGAGCACTACGTGGTCATCTAGGTTCCACACCAATCTGATAATTATGAATTTTGAACTATTTTTTGAGCACCTGATCATTCCTCCCCACTGCAAGCCTTTTGGACCCCAAAAGATCATTTTCAGTTGTCCAACAGGTGAGGGTACAATTCCCTCACCATTCCAATCTCAATCCATTCATCACTGACTTGGAACTTTTGATCTACACAATGCTTGTCGTGCCTTGCTTTGTACTTGCCTTTGCTCTTTTAAAGCTGATCTTGCACTATTTGAT
Organism: Pinus taeda; assembly: GCA_000404065.3. Classification (NCBI taxonomy): domain Eukaryota; kingdom Viridiplantae; phylum Streptophyta; class Pinopsida; order Pinales; family Pinaceae; genus Pinus; species Pinus taeda. The sequence goes on along the minus strand of APFE030567286.1, from coordinate 43,860 downwards.
GTACCATTTGGAGTCGTTCAATGAACTCTTTATCTTTGTCCATGTTACTATCAATAGCAACATCCTTCTTACCAACATGATACAACACATTATGATGCAAATTCCTCTACTTGATTCCTTTGACTCAAGCTTGAATATACATCTTGAAAGTATGTATTTTGTTAAACATAAATTTCATGCATAACAAAATGATGCTTGACGAAAGTAATTACACAAAATATAGGCCTATAAAGTACATCAACAATTTTGTCGTTTATACCTTTATTAGTCCTTTTGACTAAGTGGAATAGTAGAAGGAACCCATCCAATGAAAGTAGTCACTGCAACTTAAACACTACACCATTGAAAATTTATGAATGAAATGAAATGGGCTTACCATGTTGCATAAGGACTGCGCCAATGGCATAGTCGCATACATCAAGACTTTTTCAAGTATAGAAGAGCAATTATAAAGGTGAACTGATCTTTTGTTTCAAAGCATCAAATGCCTCTTATTGTTTGCCTCCCCACTGGAAGAGATTTTGCACAACTGCAAAATAATGCAAATGAGCTACAATAGAAGAAAATTTAACAAAATTTTTCCTCCAACATTGGCCTGCTCCCAAAAAACCTGTTATCCAAATGACTATCTTAAGCATTTACCAATCCATAATGGCATCAATCTTGGAGAGTTCTAACTTCAGCTCACCTTCTCCAATATTATGGCCCAATTACATCAAAGAATTTTTATCCAACATATACTTTGACATCTTCAATAACAAATGTTCTTGATATAAGACATCTAGTATTTCTTTCTCACACATGACATGTTCATAATGAAATTTTCGGAAAATGAAAATGTCATCCAAGTAGACTATCGTGTCTAGAAATGGCTTCAAAGTAGTAGGATCATGGAAAATACCAAAAATCATAACAAGCCATTCAAACAAACCTGGCTTGGTTTTGAATGTTGTCTTCCATATGTCTCCTTCAACAACTCTACTTTCATGAAAGCCACTTCTTGAGTCCCATTTAATGAAATGCTTACCATTCTTCTTGGGCGCTGAAACAATAGGTGCACCACATGGTGAAGGAGATGGTTGGGTGATCCTCTTGTTCAACAATCCTTGGATTTGCTTTGTTATTTCTGCACTTTCCCTTGTTGATACCCGATGCATGTCAATGTTAGAAAGAAAACACTTTTGTTGCAATGGTATTTCATGTTGGATTCTTCTCTTGGTAGGTAATCCCTTTGATTTCTGAAACACCTCATCGTCATGGTTAACTACATCAACCAAATCAGTTTTCAATCTTAAATTACAACCGTCAAACGCTTCATAATCAACATCAACATTGGGTTTGATCATAAGAAGCACTAAATTCTTGCTTGAATTCACTAGTATTTTCATTTTCCCTGCATTAACTAATGAAAGATTTAGTTTCTTGCGATGAGCTCTCACAATATAATCCACACCATCTTTAAACAAGTGGTACTTGTTTTCATGACGATGTAATATTGCCCTTCTATCATAGAGGTAAGGACTACCTAAAACAATTACTGATATATCAAGCAGTACAACATCTAATTCAACTTCATTAATGAAGATTGTTGTGATTGCAAACCGAAGAATACATTTTCTTGTAACCTGAAAATTTGTGCCCTTGCATATCCAACCCAATGGATATGGCTTGGGATTTAAAATGGTTTCAGTATTAAGTTTCTTGACTAAGTCATTAAATATCAAGTTGGCTTGAGACCCACTATCAAAAAGTGTGTCAATTTTTGTATGTTTTGAGATTACCCTCACATGAAATAATTCAATCTGTGTTTCTTTATTTGGAGGTGACCATTTCATATACCTATGGCTGTAATTTTAGTTTCATCATCTGAATCGGATCCCAAATCCTCTTGAATTACGACAACTGTCTTTTCTTTTCCTTTGTTGTTGAATTTCTTAGGCCTCATCTCAGGATGAATCTTCCAACAATTAGCTTCATCGTGACCCTCTTTAGAACAATGTTTACATATTTTTTTCTCTCCTTCCTTTTTAATGGATGCATTTTTGTTTCCTTGAAACCCTTTTTTCCTTTAACCTTAAATGGCTTTTTACTACTCTCTTCGAGAGTGTTTTTCCCTCTTATCTCAAGATGAGTCGCTTGAACACACACCTCATCTAGATTATTGGGATTAAACATAAGGATAGTATGCCTAAGATAACTATGTAATCCCCCTATGTACTTCAAAAACATGTCTTGTGGTTGCAAATCTACACCTGACATTAGAGACCTTTTTCTGAATTCTTGCGTATAATCTTCCACATTTTGACCTTTAAGTTGTCCAAAGTTCTGCCAATTCATGACGGCTTTCTGCATATAAGCTAGAGGGTAGAATTATCTTTTAATTGCAGCAATGAAATCAGACTAAGAAATTGGGATCTTACCATTTTTTTTTAATCTCCTCTTGTGTCTTTGATTCCCACCATACTAGTGCTACACCCTCCATCCTCAAGGAAGCTAACTGAATCTTTATGCCATCCTCTTGAAGAACCCAATTGTCAAGCTTCTCTACATTCACTTCACCATTACACATGGGCAGTTCAAATTTAACATCAAGTTTTAACAAAGGTGATTTACCAGTTCCTTTTGAGGTATGTTGATGAGTATGAGTAAGGGTTGTGTTAGTGGAAGAGGGTGAAGATGTATGTGAAGAAGAAGATGAAGAAGATGGTAGAGAGGGTGGACGTTTACCTCCATTTCCATTACCTCCTCCTGAAGAACCTTCTCCTTTGGGAGGTTTGGACCTTTCACCCTGCAGCCTGGTATTCCTCTCTTCATAGAGGACCTTCACCATCTCTGTCACATCAAAGAAAGCTTTCCTAAAGACCTTCTCATCTTCTATCATGTTTGTAGGCTCTCCTTCACGAGACATGCTCACCGGAGTCTCAACTGCACTTCGAGGAAGAACTGGTGATGGAGATTGTGGAACCTTTCCCTCCTCCCCCTTGACCCAACTTCAGGGCTTTCAACTAGCTTCCTTTCTCCTGTCTTGAGTTTTAACCTTATAAGTAAGATATAAACTTGCAAATAGTTAAATCCTTCTTGCAAAAATAAAACCAAGAGCTATGATACCTAAACTCGATCTGAATGGGAAAGTTAGTGTTGTTGTGCTAAAATTCCTTTTCAAATTATATTTAATATGCTTGAGGATTCATGTGATTGTTTGCAAGTTTAAACATGGGTTTTTGAGTGTTTTTATGTAATTTTTATGTGCAAATTAACATAAACAAATGATTGAACAACAACATATAATAGACTTTAACATCACCATAAACAATATCGCAGCAACACATGATGAAGGAGGTCACCCCTCTTGGGCTACGTCTCCTTGGTCCAACTTCCAATGGCTTGGCCCTCTCTATTATGTTAAAAAAATGTGAATACATCGGTTTACAATGCTCATAATGCTCTGAAACCTATTCCAATGGCTCTGGAATGCCCAAAAATGCTTGTGTAGCCTTTTTCTGCTCCTAATTTGGTCAAAAACTCCATAAGTTATGGCCTTTCTCAATCTTATGCTAATCGCACTGCAAATTCCCCAAAATCCGGCATCATCCTACAATTTCTCCCCATAAACGTGCTAACGGAGCGACAATTTCGCTGAAAATCGGGTGAAATTGTCGGACACTTAAAATTCCTGCTAACGCTTAAGTTTCAAAATTTGTTACCACGTGCCCAGGGCTAAGGCCAATAGCCCACCCCCTCCGGCTAGGCCCCCACTTTTCTTCCATTGTGTGTAACAGCGGGTTGGCCCCGCGCGGGCTAGACCATTCCCAAACAGCATGACAACATGTATTTAAATATACACCACGGTCTATACATATTAAGGCACACGGTCATGGCGCATTGGTAACGACTTGTTATTGGTGTTGGGAGGTCACAGGTTTGACCCCCGCTGCCTCTGCCCGAACTTCAAAAAAAAAAATTGTGCCCTCCTGGGCTGCCACGTGGTGGCCTCCCGGGCTGCCACGTGAAGGCCTCTAGCTAGGCCACATATCAGTCCATGGTTGGCCACCATTCCAACCAATGAAATTACGCCAATTGCACCCATAATAAAATGACACTTGTCAGCACCTCAATCAACGAAGGCGCCCGTTGACCAAGTTAACAACCACATAACCTGCCCAGTCAGCGGCTGCCATTTTTTTTTTTAAGTTCCCCTATATGGGAAAGTGAACAAAACTTTTTTCTGGAGTCATACTGAGTCTGTTTCATGTGAAACGAGCTACGCCAGATTTAGTATGACGAGCACTATGCGGTTGTCCATGTTCCACACTAATCTGACAACTTTGAATTTTGAGCTGTTTTTTGAGCACCTAATCACAATTTGATATGAAATTGGAGGAGAACTTCTCCTTCCTAAAAAATTATCGTTCTCTTGACATTTTGTAAGGAAAATGGGTCTAATGACAAAACAGGATTTCAAAGGTCTATTCAAGGACCATTTGTTAGTTTTTCATGTAAACTTAAACATAACCAACATATCATCATTTAACTTGTACAGGAATTCACGAAGAGCAACAAAAAGTAATTTGGTGATGGAGTTCACCCCTCCTGGGCTACATTTTTGGGCCTGCCAATATAGTTAGACCACTCCATATATTTAGTGAAAAAGAGTTTATAAAGTTTGCTGATAAAACATGTGGATAGTTTCCCCTTCAAGAAAATGTTCTCCTGCAAATAACTCTCACTATAAACATCACGACAACCTAGAGTCAGTCATGAAATCATCAACAATAAAAGGTGTCTCCTACAAAGACCCAGTACTCCATTTGAAAATAAGCATACATGAGAATACAAGTACTTCAATTCCACATTGAAATACAAAAGAAAGCTTTCCTCACTTAGACATAGTGATAAAATTATAAATGAGCTAAACAATGCAAGTAATAGTTGTTGCAATAAACTTTTGAAGGTAAGATAACCCTTACAAGGCCTTCTTCATGCTCAAACACCTTCAAGAACTGCTCCAAAACACTAATTGATCCATACATCCATGGACTTGAACCTGCAAAAAAAAAATCTCTTAAGATGTGCTCTAAATAGCAAATAGATGTCACCATTGGATCCAGAGTGTCCAAAAACCCCTATATAGACTCTTCTTGAGCTCCAAAAGGCCAAAATTTCTCCAAGTTATGGCTTCCAGAAGCTCTATCCAATCCTTCTTTGTTATTCATCCTACAAATCATACTAACAATCTAACTAAACAACAAATCCTCCTTGTTTTCCACTGCGGAGGTGACAAATTTGCTCGCCGAAGGTGAAATTTGTTGGACAAATACATTGCCCAATAACCCTTATGCGAGGAAATTGTGGCCACATGGGCATCATAGGCCCGAGCGCCAAAGCTAACCACCCGCCGACCTAGGCCCCATTTCTTCAACTCGTTGCTCATATAGCGCCCACAAGGCCGAGGGCCATGCCAACTATCCATCCTTACCGTCGAAGCTCCCTCAACACTATGTCAGGGTCACATGTTGTCGCAGGTGACTGAGGACAAAGGGTTGTTGCCTAGTCCTTCTATGTTGAGCCCTTTCGATCTCCACCTAAGGTCCTATTAGTGCCCCATATGCCCAAGGTTGGGGATTTCTTCTGCTCCCTCCACTGATTGCACTAGTCCATGGTCCCATGCAGGTCTAACGAGACCAAGGGCTAGGGCTTACAACCCGCCCCCTCCATTGTTGGCGCCCATTCCTTCCGACGGTGGTCATGTGGGAGCATTGTGACCAGGGGTCAGGCCAATCCTAAGCACCCTCCCATCGGCACTCTCCATTGGCTCCCACCTGCAGTCTTGTGAGAATCCCATGACCATGATCCAGGCTAAGGTCCCAAGCCCCAAATTACTTGCGCCCAAGGTCATGTGGTGGCAGGTGACTGGGGGTTGGGGCTAACAATTGTCCCCTCCTCCAAAAACATGAGTCATTCAATCTTTAAATAGGCTCAAGGCCCTTATGGGGTAAGAATCACCTGCATGGCATAGTGGCAAGGCGCTTGTCTTGGTTGACAGAGGTCATATGTTCAAATCCTGCCCAACTTGTTCAACCATCAACCAAATTTTGGCCAACCATGGGGTGCCATGTGGTGGCCTATGGTTAGGCTACGTGGCACACCCTAATTGCTCCACCACACAAAAAACGACCCAATCAAAACGAACCAATTCGACCAATATGAGGCTACCACTTGGCATGTTCTCATTCGCTCATACCTTTCCAGTCAACCTGATGATGTCAACAGTACGACTGCGCAATTAACAATCCTGCTAATCTTTTAGTTGTTGGGTCAAACGATCAGAACACGATAACTTGAGTATACAATGTCAAATTGAGGTGAAATGAACGTCGTTGGACTTAGAACGATGAAAAGTTTGACTTGATGCAAATTTTGAAAAAATCTGGGCACTTTCATTTTTGAGCTAAAATTTTATCACTTGATCAATGTATGATGCATTAGGTCTTTCTTGAAGGCATAAAAATTTATTTATGTTATGATACATAGTAGACAATATTTATGTTCATTCAAAGAAAGCCTTAAAGGGCACTGCATGGCCTCAACACACTTGTTTTCTTTGTTTGTGTTGTTACACTCACCATTGTCCTCTCAGGGTTTCAATATTGGATTCCTTTTGGCCCGATGTAATAAACCATGTTCCAAATTGTTTCTAATTCCATTCATAAATTTTAAACCATGTTCCAAACTATTTCTAATTCCATTCTCAAATTTTAGAATCTGCAGCCATTAAAGTAAAGGCCATTTTGGTACATTGAGTTTGTCTTCAAGATTAAGCTAACATTATACTCAAGGGTGTTTTGTCTTGATGAAAACATTCATAAAAGAAATTTATCGATTTTGTGGATGTCCTGGGCACTGACCTCCTGCGTCCAAAGGTTGTCTCCAAGGTTACAACATAGTTTAAGAATCTTATATATAAACATAGATCCCATGTCCACACGCTCATGCTTACTCAAATTTGATGACGCCTGAGCTTGAAGTGTTATGCTCTGAATTCCTGCGATGATCGTGTGGAACCAAATAAATATAACCATCCATAACAATAACATGTTCCATATATTCATAAGAGCTTGAATCTTAAAGGAACAATACCTATGTAGAAGAATCATACTAGAAACATATAGGCACTACCTTCACATGTCGTTTATCAATGATGTTCTCTTCATATAAAGGGGTATGTGCATAAAAAGGAATATTGATGATCTAAGTGTATATTGGTAGCCACCCACCTATTCCACTTAGACACCCAACCTTGTTTCCTTTCAGTTTCCTAATTTCCAACACAGTTTTCTATTTTTCACAATTTTTTGGGTCCTGAACTTTCAGAGTCATTTTGTGGCCCTAAACAACATCTTTTTGAGAAACGCACAAATGGGATGGCATCATTTGCAGTAAAAAGTTATTTTCCTCGAACATAGCTTTCTAACAAGGCATTATGCACACCAAACAAAGATCGTATGTCAAAGTTACAACCCCAGGAAGTTGACGTTCCAACTAACCCCAACGGGGCCGAAAAGCTTTTGTTGCATCATTTCCTAGGGTTAGGTTTTTGGACGTTTAGGGTTTTCCATTGTTTCTTGATAATAAAAAGGCCTTTGAGCCTCATTGTAACACAGTTCAACATGCATGTAGCTGTCACATCTCTTCTCAGAGATAAGCTACCATTGCCCTAGCTAGTTTGTTTCTTTTCTACATGTAAACACTTTTCAATAGCTGTTATTTATTTATCGAATTTTTGTTTTTGATGTATCTCAGTGTTTTTGTTTAAATATATATTTCATTTCATTCCTTCATAAATATAGATCAATGTTATCAGAGTGGTCTGCTCTTTCTTTATTTTCCTGTGCATGTCCCTAATGAGGTCGAGGTATAAGGAATTAGGACTTGAACTGGTTGAACCCTTGTGTTGACAGTGCTGGACCCGCCAACATGTCAGGGGATCTCCCCGAAAGAAGTCAAAATTAGACCTCGGACCATTTGGTGTAGGAGACCCAGCAGTGGGTCATAGGGTAATGTCGTGACCGCGGTTTCGCACATAGACAAGTAAGATGTACCTGTTGGTAGCAAGGGTGTGACATATGCAGTAAGTAAAGGAAGGTGCACGAGTGGTTCTATTACATAGAGGGTAAGGTGAGTGTACCCCTTGGAAACCTGTGATAGAACGAAGTTAAGAAGGGAACACACAAGCAAAGATGCATCACAACATGGAAGCCAAGTAAGCTAGCAATCCAAAGTGATGGTTAAACCAACAACACATTTCAGAAAGATTCATACATACATATACAAAAATAACTACACATGCATGCGTAAGAAAATAGATACATATATCATTTAGAGTACTCAAGATAGTTGAAATACAATACAACATATGCATGAAATGTGTTGGCTCTATTATATTAATAAGTGTAAGTTCCAGTGATACAATACATCCATGCCCAACCACTAGTTACAGCAGCGAAACGTTACAGCCATAACCACCTGCTCCTCCAAGGAGATATATTAGTTCTGCCCAGTGAAGAAGCCAAGGCTCATTACAATACTATCCAAGCTTTCTCTAAGATACTCCTGTCGGAATCTTGGCTGACCAAAAGCCTCTACAATGAGTTATGAGGGATTATTTATAGCAAAGGGTGGGGTGGCCCTTAAAATTCCCCTTTGTGACAAATCATCTACCCTCATGACTCTTCATCTACTTTATGACTGTTACATCCAACTATCGACACTTGAAATTACACTTGCAAAGACATTACATTACAATGCACATGTACCCATGTGAGACAAAATGGCTTGAGAAAGCCATGCAAGACATCACTATGACTTGGACAACTATTGGAAGACCAACTCTTCAACATCCTCATGGTGGTCGACAGTAGCGAACTAATTTCAAGATCAATAGTCCACGATGGTGTCTGTGTACTCTAAGGTGACATCTTTCTAGAACCAAACTCTTGCCTCCATAGCATCTGGGCATATTTCTCGGGCTCCTCTATCCAACTCATCTGATAGCATGTGCATCATTTTCTTGAGTGTGGCCGAACCAACAACATACTTGTGCATGATGTCTACACTGATTGACAAGTCTAGGCTGGTGGCTATGCACATCAAATAGTCAAAGTATGAGTCAATCTCTAATCGGACCTATGCCTTTTTCTTAGCTTGGGTAAGTGTCCCAATAGATGGGATCGCATGTGCATGCACAACAACATCCATGCTCTTAAATACACATGCATGAGAAGCCTGTAGACTAGTGATGAGTTGTGGTAGCTATTCATAGTTCCGTATCTGACTCCGGATGTGTGCCTTCAGCTCGAACACTCTGGGCTTCATCATTTCAAGCAAATGAAGCGGGGCTCCCTTGTATCTAATCATCCATGTGTGCATGCAATCAACAACAACATGCACGTTCGACAGGATACATGCTCTCCTAGCACATTGATGTTTCCAACCGTTGAGATGGACAACTGCCTTATGCATGGTACCAAACTTGGAATACAACGCCTGCATGATTGTGTCAAGGGACAATACTTCATCTAGTATTTCCTTCTTCAATTCTGTTGAAGCAGACGCTATAACCAATTCTCCTCCTTGCTTGGTCGTCTGTAGCTCCTTGGCCATTCACTCGTTCTCAACTATCAGGAATGAAAACTCGAGCTAGTGGTTTCGGCATATGCTCTGGTAGCATCGGCCAATGTTGTTGGATGTTTACGCACATCAGACATAATCACTTGTTCCTCAAACTGTGCAGGAGATGTATGATCATCCATAGTTGACACTCTACGAGATTTCACAACTCTATGTTGAGACTCGTCGAATGAGATGTTGTGCATCTCCTCCTTCAGATTGTCTCCAAGGATCTCAGTGTATCCTTGGTCGCATTGGACTTGCTCCTCGTCTAGATGCGTTGAAGCTGGTGGGTCAAACTCTTGGTGGTGAGGCATGAGGTCAATGTCTTTCTCTAACTCCTGTTGCTCCATATCTATATCCATCTGTTCAAGTGCTTGCTCTATCTCTTGAGCAAAGTCCTACTCCTGCGATGGTTCACCATGTCCACCTGATACCAGATATTCTGATGACTCTACAACCTGTACAGCCATAGTTTCATCTGTCTATACAAGTTGCAACCCCTATTGTACATGTTCTAGATATGCTTCCTTCTCCTATCTGCACAGCTCATGTTCCCTCCGGAGTTTCTCCTTCAACTCATACAACTCCTTCTATGTCTCCTCCATTCTCCATTTCACTTTCTGCCTTTATGTGTTTCTCTTGTCGCAGTGTTGCCTCTTTGCATCTATTTCCAAAGCTACTTTCTGCACAAGTGGGTCTGCTCGGAACTTGTAGCTTTGCTCTTCCTCCATGAGGTCGACAAACTTCCTCTTTCCCTTATCGCGCACTAGTATGCTCACCTCTCTCCTGTTGTTGCTGCTTCTGGTGCTCTCCGGGATGCTGCTCCATGCTGCTTCGTTATCCATTCCAAGTGAGGTTGACTGGTTCATTGAGTCTGGAGGAGTTGTAACAATATCTCCACGGGTCTTACTTCGCCCAATGACATGCCCTGTGGATCTAGTTAAACTATACTCTCGCACAGTGATACTTCACAAGAGAATGCGGGTCAAACGGATTGTAACTTCGGAGGTTGAATGGATATTTCTTAATCTGATATGCTTCGACATCCGCATGCTTGAAACTTTGTATCTCGTATAACCTGATCCGGAACGGAAGAGCGGGACAAGGTGCCTTGTTCTTCCAGTGCAGCCTAGCTGTCAATGCTGTCGAGATGTGATATGATACTTCCTGCATGACAAGCTTGTCCAAGGAAAACTTCAATAGAACATGCGGAGGCTTCTCCATGCTTTACATCCGTATGAAGGTGCCGGACGGTGAGGCATACCAATCAGCTATATTGATTAGTGCCTCCATTGTTGCCTTCGACATCCAGGATGGATCATGTTCGAATATCATCTTGTAAAGCGGGGTGAAAAAATGATCGAACAACTATGTGATAACTCCTCTGACGCTGCATTCGGACAACATCTTACAATAAGTGTTCACAGAGGTCTCCGTCGGTGCCCATGCCCATTTCAAGTCCGAGAAATCTTGATGCTCACAGATTGCATCTAAGATGTAAGTGGACATGTATATTTTTTCTTGCATACCTTTGGGCAGCTGTCGAGCCCTTGTTACCTGTTCCTTTAGCTAATGAGCCAACATATCAAACCAGTTGCATGCTTTGCCTTCTCTAGCCAGTTGGTCCAACGCAATCACCCAAATCTGTGGGAAGGTTTTCGTGCTTTCTTGGCCATACAGACGACAAGTGAAGATAACCAAGTATTGATACGCATTCTGCAATATCTTTGTCTTGTAGACCTGGTTGGGTGTCATCCTGAATTTAGCCGTCTCCTTCACCCAGTTCTTCAAGATATTTCTAAAGTTGGTATTGTTATTGGGTAAGCTGAGGGGTGTCTCCATGGTGATCACGGGATTCAACATTTGATACATCTCATCATAATCATGTGCCCTAAAGGTAGCAATCTCTGTCCCGCTGAAATTGCTCAATGTCATCATCTCGGGATTAGTGTGCGAGATGATCTAATGTATCATGTCCACGTATGGGAGCATGGGATACCTGCATCTAATCTAATACAAGCCGGACTTGTGGATGTTTAAATAGACTTGGTGATCTTCGAGGTCTTCCCCAAATGTACCTGCAAATGCATCATTGACCTCTTTCCATTTTAGCTTGATGTCCTTGTTAACAATCAGCTTGGTATCTTCATAGATCGGAAGACTTGTAGACACTCGCTCAGCTTTTGTTCCAGTTGCACTTTCGTCAGTGTCCTTTGATCCTGCTCTCTTGGAGGCCATTGATCCTAAATTGCTAAGAGGCGGACGAACACCTACTAGATCTGGAGACAAAGCGACATGCATGGCAAGAAACCTGTTAGCTAAAACCAAAGCAAACTTGAGGAACGACATTCAACATACCTGAGGATTGACTAGCAAGGATTGCACAATTTTTCCTGGGAGCCTGGGAGACTAGCTGCCAAAACTGCGCAAAAGGTAGTATGGGCTATCTGGGGAGGCCTGCTAGCTACTAGAATTGTGCAATGCAAAATCCAGGTTGGCCTACTAGCTACTGGAACTATGCAATTCACAATTTCAGCTGGTAGTGGTTGCAGGCCTAGTGACTGCATTGCGCAATTTTTTGGGCCAACAGTCTCTATCCCTCAGATTTCCGCAATGCAAGACTGGAGGATAGTCACTGGGAAGAAATGCGCATTTTCTTAGAGGAAGACAAAGCCTTCCCTCTCAGGATAGCGCAATGTTGTCTTGGTGAGGCAGAGTCCGGGCCAAGGCTGACCAGACCCGCCGACGGGCAACTGAAAGCAAATGTGAATGTGATTGCATGGTGATATGAAGTGTAAGCAAGAGTGAATGATCGTGCATGCAAAGAATGAATGAAAGATTCTAAAAACAGAACAACATGCATGTGGGTGAAGCGAGTTGCTGAATTAGCGGTTGTTCGTGTAAAACAATTTCATGCATGTGATAGCAATGAGAGGCTAACGAAAATTGAAACGGTGCTAACACAAGCTAGTATGCATGTAAATGACAGCAATTGTTCACAAAAATCAAGCAAACAACACTCACACAAGTGAAAACACAAAAAGCGACAGAAATACTGCAAAAGAAAAGTTAAGATGACGTACCCGTGAATAGCTCAGCTGGATGTGTCGAAGACTCCTGGATGTGTTGTGGGATGTCTGAGCTCCAAGATTGATGTGAATAAGTGAGCTATGAAGTGTCAAATAAATAAGTTTGAGGCTCATGACACGCATGCCACAAATCTACGGAAAAGCAACACTTGGAGGAAAGATTCTAAAACGATATTTGCATGTAACCTCCAGCTACTAAAAATAGCTCCCTAAAATCTAGGGATGATTTTTGAATGTTGCTTTTTCTATTATGGGAAAAACCAGCCCATGCTTCCCAGTCTCGGGTGGAACCGGTTAACTCAATGGCACATGCAATAGCCTACTCAGCTGAGGGGAAAAATGTGCATTTTTGGGAGGGGTTGGGCTGACTGCCCATAAGGTCTGCACAATTTCTGGGCTGAGCAGCTGACTGCTACCCATATTTGCGCAATTTCTGGGTTGAGCAACCCTACTGGGAGGAATTGTGTAATTTCTCGAGGGAAGGTTGGTTCCCCTCCAGAATTGCGCAATTTCTTGAGGGATCTACTCAGCCTGCAGCTGGACCAAGTCCAGAGAAACCACGTGAGAGGGGGATGCAACAAGCTTTGATGCATAGGCTGGCAATCCGCTAAAAAATCACTAAATCTTATGTACTTAACAAGGCAAGACATGATGCTGAGGATGGTTAGTAGGGAGGCTCTAAAACGAAGGAATCTAAGGAAAAATTTTGGAGCGTGGTTGTAGCTGCTACAACACTTGGCGACACATTGGTAGAACTCCAGCTCTCTATATGGACCTAGTTTGTGAAAATCCAGTCTAACACCTCCAAAAGTATTGTAAGATGTAACATCTGCCAAGCTCTTGGTCGATTGACACACATTCCAAGCCAATTCAACATAGTTGTTTCGATTGGGGTTGAGGGGTATATTGGTGTACAAGCAGTATAGTCGTCAGAGTCTTAGTTTCATCTCTGGTGTTGCTCCGCTGCCAGCCTGCTTGGACAATACCCTGGCGGAGTCACACAGGAACACAAGCATCACTCCGCTGCCAGCGAGCCTGGTCAGTACCCCGACGGAGTTACTTGCATCACCTCTCTGTGCAAGAATCCTTTCTCTTCTTTCACCTTATTCATTTCTCATTTTGAAAACTTTCACTTTTCATTCTTTTTTATCTTTCATTTTCATAATTATGCGTAGCACTTATTCATTTGAGAGGCGGAAGAGGGATACTGACTTACTGAGAGAATAAGAGGTTGTTCCTTCAGAGAAGTAGTTTATTATATACCTTTGACGTGCTTGTTAAGGTCTTCCCCCCTCACCTTACTCTACTTGACTAAGATCACAAGGGTCAACCCAAAAACAACCGACTAGAGTAGGTGACACTAGTTAGCGTGTAAGCATTATGTTTTCACCAAGGTTCACTTCAAACAGTATGTATTTTCCATCGACGTATCATGGACTAAAAGTAACAAGTTCTTCATATAGAGGCAGGATGACAGATAACCAAGTAGTGATAGTTTCACAAGGCCTCTTGTATTTTACCCAGCTTGTTTCAAGAGTCGTGCATGGTTTCATGCGAAACTAACCTACGAACGAACAAGCAAACAAACAACAAAGCAAAGTAGAAGCAGAAGTAAATGTGAAAGCAAAGTAAGTAAGCAAACAAGCAAGCAGATAAACAAACTTCACCAAGGTTCACTTCAAACAATACGTATTTTCCATCGATGTATCATGGACTAAAAGTAACAAGTTCTTCATACAGAGGCATGATGACAGATAACCAAGTAGTGATAGTTTCACAAGGCCTCTTGTATTTTACCCAGCTTGTTTCAAGAGTCGTGCATGGTTTCATGCAAAACTAACCTACGAACGAACAAGCAAACAAACCACAAAGCAAAGCAGAATCAGAAGTAAATGTGAAAGCAAAGTGAGTAAGCAAACAAGCAAGCAGATAAACAAACTTCACCAAGGTTCACTTCAAACAATACGTATTTTTCATCGACGTATCATGGACTAAAAGTAACAAGTTCTTCATACAGAGGCAAGATGACAGATAACCAAGTAGTGATAGTTTCACAAGGCCTCTTGTATTTTACCTAGCTTGTTTCAAGAGTCATGCATGGTTTCATGCGAAACTAACCTACGAACGAACAAGCAAACAAACAACAAAGCAAAGCAGAAGTAGAAGTAAAGGTGAAAGCAAAGTGAGTAATCAAACAAGCAAGCAGATACACAAACATGCAAAATAAGAAAGCAAACAGGCATGCAAGCAAACATTACTCCTACTCCTAAGCTAACGATGCATGGGCCTGATCACGTGAAGTGATATTTCCAATGCAGCCACCGGCGCATTGGTTGACCCATGTTGGTGAAGGCTTGGTCCGTGAGTAACCGGCTGTGCAAAACAGCAAACAAGAAAGATATAACAATGAAGACAAACACACTTCATGTTTAAAAGTGTCCACATGACATAAGTGAGTGCAAGTACATGGAATGCAGTTCGTGCACTTATCACGGTGTTGTGAGACATTGCGTCCATCTATGAAGCATACGCACACTCTTGATTGTAACATGCAAGCAAACGAAAGAAACAAAGACAACTTACGTCTTGCATGTGTGCTTACAATGTGAGATTCCTCCAATGTGTTAGCGCTTGAAATTTCACCTCAGGCTGAGACAGGTAAACCTCAAGGCTACATCAAACCATTTAGCCTCGTAGCTAGCCCTACGGGGCAAGAGAAGGCTCTCTCCGATCTATCTCGTAAAATCTCCAATAGATGAGAAGAAAAATAAGGTAACACTGATATTAGGCTAGTAAACTGATCAGAAAGATTGATTTTGGGGTTTTTGAGTTTTTGGTGGCAAATTGAGGAGAGGGCAATTTTGGGTGCGGGGATGGGACACAGTTTCTGCAGGGGGTTCCTTGGGGCGAGGTAGGAGACAGTGTTGATGCCTTTAACTGAAGTGGATGGTCAGGAATGAAAGAAAGATATCTAAAGAGAGAAAACAATAACTTTGAATTCTCTTTAGACAGTAGAAAACATTGAAATTAAACAAACTTAAAAGTAGAGCATGGCAAGCATGAATTCTTACTTTAACACTTCATTTGTTTAATGTGCAGAAGTAAAGAAAGGAAATGAATCACATAACAAAGCTTACAAGAACATTTAGAAACACACCATCAACACATGAGTCCACAAGAATCCCAAAGAGGACTGCAAAACCCTGGTCTTCCTTAGCCAAAAATTGCAGAGATACAGTGAAATAATACAATGATAGCTTCTCCCTCAAGAGTCCAACCTTCCAACCCCTGAAAATGATTGAGAAAATACATGATATAGGAAAGCCAACCTCTTCCCTTACCTCTAGGGGTCGAGCTCATCCTTATAGGAGCTGTTTCAACCACTTCTAAACTTATCACTACAAACTAGGCAATCATAACAACTTGCCTCTATAAACTTGGAAACCAATTCATTCATTTAATTTTCACCTACTTCATGAATGAATCTTCTAGAAGAGATACATAAGAGTAAAAGTGTCATAAAAGTACAATAATTACATCAAAGAGAATCATCATTCACCTCAAAAAGTCAAACAGAGTCAAATCTGCGTTTTCTGGGCTGTATAGTGCATTTCTCGGCAATTCTGCCTGACATGTCGCGCCCCCCTGCCTGACATGTCACGCCCCTTTGGAGCCATGTTTGGGGCACTTTCAGGTGGCAAAATTGGGAAAGAGTAGGCTTGTTGGAAAGGTCTTTGAGTCTACTTTCCAACCCAAATGGAATTTTTTGATTTGGAGTTCATTTGCCCTGTCAAAAATCAATTCTCCCAAGACAGCTTTCTGCAGTTCAAAAAGGTGGCAGAAAGTCAAATTTTGCATGTTTTTTGACTTTCTGGAGGCCCAAAACTTCACAAAATCTCAAGTCCAGCCATGTGCATATGTAAATTTGCATGAAAAATCTGCAAATGCTGAGTTTTTGTCAAATGGAGTTGCCGGGACGACGTGTCTCACCGGGGGTGAGACGCGTTAATGAGCAAAAACCTGTAAATTGCCAAAAAATTCACAAATGACAAAATTTTCTCCAAATTTCTTGAAATTTGGGCTGGGAGTCCCCAATCAAGTACCATGCTCAGTCAAAGAGGCTTTGGCCAAAATTGGGAGTGGATCGGGCGTTTTCCTTCGTTTTTGTGCTTTGGCCAACCGTCCTTGGAGCACCTTCGTTCTCGCCGGTATTTTTGACATTTCTTTAAAAACATGACACATGTGCAAAAAGTGAAGGAGGTTTTTCTTCCTTGGCATGTTGTGGACAAAAACCTCTCTCAGTTTTGAAAAAATCATCTTTGCTTGCTCATAAACATCATTTTAGTGAAACTTATCCCGATGTGTGGAACAAGGGATTTTGTCGAAATGGAGCGAAATGAAGGGGATAGGGGGCTTCTAAATTCTTGGGGAAATTTTTGGTAGTGGGGAGGGATGTTGGGGAGCTGGGAAAAGTGGAATATCAGATATTGATTGAGGGGAAGGGGTCCAAAAGGGAAAAACACAGGCCCAACCTAGAAAATTGCCAGGTTGTAGCAAGAAAGTAGGGTTTGTGCAAAAATGAGGATTTTGGGGGATCTGAGTGTTGGGAAGTGCTTGATAAGGTACATTAAGGATAGGGGAAGGTGTATGAACATCAGGAAACAAGTTTTTCCATTGATTTGACCGTCCAAGAGAGATTGCCTTCAAAACCCTAGGAGAGGGAAACGAACTTGCCAAGGCACAACTGAAGCATGAACAAGATGTAAAATGACTCATTAGACACTGAGATGATAATCAAAACCCTATGAATGATGATAGACTCAGCTGAATGATGACATGGATGGGCCTTTGGGCAACTTTGAAAAGAGTGAGAGCAAACCCTAGACCTAATACCTAGTGACCAAATTTTGCTTGAAGACTCACTGAAATGACAAAATTTGACCTTGACACTTCAAAATCACTTTGTAAGAGCATATTTGATCACTGGAGGAAGGCTGGAAAGACTGACACTAACAGGCTGCAAACAGGTGCTACGCATAGGGTAATCAACGTGGCGCATTGGGGAAATTTTGCTCAGTTTGACCAAGAATACTCTATTTTTCGTCTAGTTTCTTGACAATTTGACTTTTCTTCCTCTTAATGTCAAACTTATGATGTAATTTAATGTAAATTGATGGATCTTGATGTAATTATGTTAAATTTTCACTCATCGAGGTAGATTCATCCATCAAAACATAGTTTGTAACTGAATGAATTAGTTCCATAGTTTCTAGAGGCAAGCTGTTCCACTGCCTAATTTTTAGTTCTTAGTTTAGAATTTGTTGGAACAGCTCCTAAACTTATGAGCTCGACCCCTAGAGGCTAGGATGAGTTATTGTTGTCTATATCTTGTGATTTTTCAGTCATTAGCATGGTTGGACTTTTGAGAAAGCTTGGAGCTTCATTATATACATTTTTCAGCAGTTTTGGCTAAGGATTAGACCAAGGTTTGCAGCATTCTATGGGATTCATGTGGCATCATGCTTTGATATTGTGTTTCCTTCTGTAAATGTAAGTTTACTTGTGTTTTATGTATGCCATTTTCTCTCTTATTTCATCTTAACTAAAACAAACAAGGATAAAGGTAGAATCCATTGAAATTTGCAGTGCTCTACCTAGGGTTTGCTTAGTTATCTATGTTTTCAGCTGTTTGAAGAGGATCCCTGAGGTTTTCTTGCCCTATTCAACTCCTCATCTATCTAAACCTCTCCATTTCATTCAATTTGAAGTATCAGATCAATTGCCTACCTTGCCCCATTGAGATCTTTGCAAAACCGAGCCTCATTCCCCAGACCCAAAATCTGCCTTTCCATTTGAGCCAACAAAACATCATCAACCTCAATCAAACCCTTTTGCACAAATACCTAGCCTAAAATCAGTCTTCACATGAGTCATCTCAAGCCTCATTGATCACCTTTGTTGAGATTGATAGGAGAGAGCCCTTTCCCAACCTGGTAGGGTTAGCTACCAGGTTAAGCGTGGTTTGATGTTATCCTAGGTCCTACCTTTCTCAGCCTGAGGTAGATTTAGGCTCTAACAGTTAGCATAAAAAAATCATCACCTTGTCAGACAATGATGTACATACATTCATGTATACATATATAATAAGGAGCATAATCATGATCATAACTTAATTACCAGATAACATGAGGTCTAGGTTAATAGAAATTCCTTTATTCATGCGACACATGCACACATTGAGAACAACAGTTTCCAACATAGCCAAGGAATATGATGCCTCAAATCCATTTACTTTACCTTTTTTGGTTACCTTTCTCATAACTATATTGCCAATGTCCATTTACACCAATGGACTGAACCAATCTAATCCGATTGTCATAGTATTACCTTCCATTGTGCTTACTTATACACTGAGCTTCATCCAGGTCTTGCACTACCTTTCAAGTACCACATAGCTCTCCCGAGCTCCATCAACTTTCCTCTTTCCCAACCAATTCCCAAGACTCAAAATAATAAAAAAGAAGACAAGAAAAAACCAAGAAGAAGACCACGAAAGCCCATAACGATATGACACTACAACAAAGTGGCAAGGCCTTGCACGAGACATAAACAAAACTACAAATCAAGCTCAAAAGACCAAAAGCACAAGACTAGCACGATGACTCAATCCCCATGGTTCCTAAGGAAAGCTCAACCTGAGCCGTCTTCAAGATTTCATGGCAACCTATCTTTCCATGCAACTCCTTGCATCATGCTGCTATAAACACATAACTATCAATGTATAATTAAGCAAAAAAATACACCAATTACCTCATCTAATTGTGCCAAGCATGCTACTTGCAACTAAACACATCCGCGCCATCTCTCAAGGGACTCCAATCCTTTAACAGATCCATCTGTAGCTAAAGACCATCTAATATACTTGTCAAGTGCATGTTCATGAATATATCACATATCCACATAATGTTAGACAAAATCAAGGTTAAGAAGACTTCTTGTGTGCAAAGCACTCATTCGTTCGAAATTAGGGTTTCCAAACGTAGCCAAAGGAATTCTTTCATAATTCCTTTCTTTGACCTTTTCCTTGCTACAATAAAGGCTTACTATGCGTTATCACATCACCCAATTGTTAGTTATATAGACACATCAACTATTACCTTGTCATGCTAGTACCAAGCATGTTACCTACAACTACTCACACATGTCAGCCACATGTTCCAAATATCAAGACAATCATATCTATTGATTTGAAATCAACTGTTACCAAGACTAACAATCATGTCATAATCCATAGTCAACTCATAGTCATCAGTCATAATACTACAACTATCACCTACTATACTCAAGTACATATCAATTGTCTCAATAAATATATTTTAGTACAATCATCTTAAAACAAGATCATTTGAACACATACTCATATTATGCAATTCATTAAACATTCGTACCATGTTAAATAAATCAACTAGATGACATTATCAACAGTCAAGCACCAAATATATGACATAAGCAACTAATACCTTAATGTATCTCACGGGAGGTGATATTGTCTGCATAATCAATCTAGTTAGCACGATATAACTTTACAACACATCAGCTCAAGCACTCATAAGATCATGATATCCATAACAATATCTAACTAACATGTTCACATCGCAAACTCATACACATTTATCATTCATGGATATGCAAAGTCAATCTAGATTAGTATGACACTATCTCACAAATATGTCGGTTCATACCTGAATATCACAACCATAACCATCTGCACAGGTCAAACCAGGTTAACACAATACATATAAAATCAAAGATCTTCAAGGAAATGAACATAATCATCACGCATATGACTAATCCAAATTATAACATCAATATATCAATGAAATTACCCTAATCATCAAGTTAGTAACATATAACAACAATAAGTTATATATCATACTCATCAGCAACATACAACATAATCATCAAGTTATCTAATATAAAACAACAATAACAAAGCATACAACTACAGGTTATTATCATTCTTGACTATCCGACACATGTGCATATAACCACACTAATCATCCAACATCTATCATGAATGTAACCATAACATCAAATACATGTTCATAAACCTAATGCATATAACTCTAATGAATATAATAATCCTTGACTTACCTACTTGCATGCCAAACATACACTACTTGTATGACGATCTGCTCTTATCCCAAAGTCTAATGCTACAACCTCAATATGATGATCCACATCCCTTGGTCTATCTCAACTAGTTGATTAACATCATAACAACCAATAACATCACGATTACCTAAATTGCATACAATGACTTCACAAGGCATGTTTGACCTACTATACATGCATAATCATAGCCACGACCATACATGCATAACAACAACCATTACTCCATTGTACACATTTCCACATGCAACCAACAGTATGCATAAGCAATGCCAATTTAGCTACACCTATGCATAAATGCATGTAGTCGAACATAAGCGATCAATTCTTGTAATCAACCTACAAGACTGATACATGTAATCAAAATATTCAAAAATGTAACCTAACATACAAGGATGTAAGTAGGTATCATGAAATCAACATGTAAGTGACATATAATTCATACACAGTCAGTCACATGTTCCAAAAATCAAGACATCGTGTCTATTAATTTGAAATCAGCATTCACTAATACTAACAACTTATAAGCATACCCCCTTACTATCCATGGTCCACACTAAGGTAGAAGGAGGAAGCTACTATAATGGCCCAATCTCCAATGTCCAATTATGGAAATGGGATCTCCAAACCTTTACTAAATTTAACCACACTTTAAAATGAATTGATTTTTATTTCTCATATATTTGTATGGGACTAAGTAAAAAACATTGTGCTTATTCCACTTGTAACATAATAACTAAAAACACGCCACTTTTCCATATCCTTACATGCAACTTTTCAAATTCCTTGCATGCAACCTTTCAAATTCCCTACATGCAACTCTTCAAATTATTTACATGCAAATAGGCATAGATCAACTAGATCCATATTATCATACTACAATACTATCCCATCCAAAAAAATAACATTTTCTTCAAACAATTACCATAGTTTTACATTTTTCTTCAAACAACTACTATACTTTACATTTGCATGTAAGCATTTCTTCAAACACTTTACATGCAAACTAATATAGCAAACTATTTGCATACAAGTAAGCATATATCAACTACAAGAATACTATTACACATCAATACTATCCCCAACCACAAACAACATACACATTGGGGCATTTTATCAAACAATTTGTATGCAATCAATCATTGAACCATTTAAGCATTTCATTAAACACTTTGCATGCAAACTAATATAGCGAATGATTCAATGCATATATCCTAAACTATGGTACTACAAGTTATGGAAACCGAACCATATGATTAGTGGTATTTTCCCACACTATGGTTCAAGTTTCAACTTCTGATATTTCATAGATGAAAAGTTATAACAAAAATATCAACACAATCATATTTGGTGCACAATTCTAGGAGTATCCAGAAAGCTCGACTTCCACTGGTCATATCTCCTAAAATATAACGAATAAATGTCTAATTTTTTTTATCACAATACCAGTGGGATTTCCCCTCATTGTGAAAAAGATTTCAGCTCCTTAGAGTTCCCAAAAGAAAAGTTATAACAAAAATGTCAACGTCACCTGTTTGAGGCATGATTTTAGGAGCATTCAGAAGGCTCGATTCCCTCTACTCATATCTCAAAAAATATTGCGACCCAATATCTGAAATTTCTACCACATAATAAGTGGTATGTCCCCTCAATGTGGACAAATTTTTAGCTTCTTAAAGCCTACATAAGATGAGTTATTGAAGAAATTTCAACATGACCTTTGTTCTTCATTTCACCTATGATAAAGCCCATCCAGTCCAAGTGTTTGAACCATGCTTTGATACCACTCACGTTCCACTTGACCATAGATTGGTTGAGCCAAGTCTCTCTTCCTAAAATCACCCCCATGCCATATTCCAAGCATGAATATGGGATCTTAGAGAACAACTCAATCAAAAACTCATCTGGGGCTTCTAGAGGCCACCCACCTCAACCCATCAAACAATGATTCCACCTCATGGTCGGACATCACCAAAAACCATCATCAGATTGTTCTCCATCCAAGCCTTCTAGGGCTTCTAGAGGGTTTTTCCAACTAAGGCTTCCAGAACTAGTAACTCAACCCACAACTTATATAGGGCTTCCAGAGCGTTTGTCCAACCAAGTCTTCCAGAACTAGTAACTCAACCCACAACTTATACAGGGCTTCTAGAGCATTTGTCCAACCAAGGCTTCCAGGACTAGTAACTCAACCCACTAAGGGCTTCCAGAGAATTTTTCCAACCAGGGCTTCCAGGACTAGTAACTCAACCCAAGCTAAGGAAACATGAAAACCAATCAAAACAAAGCAATGAAAGTAAACCCACAATCACCATGGTTATCCAGGAAAAGACAAGGCTAGGATATCCACTATCAATCCCGACCATCCTCCATGCCAATGACAAATAATAAACATGAAACCACATGCATGTGCCATGCATGCCAAAACTAGTGAAGAAATCATACATGCAACTTGGTACCTGCAAGTAATTTGATGTCGAGGCCCTCTTGTGCTTTCCTGCTCTTCCTTTGCCTTCTTGCTCCAAGAATCCAAGTATGCCACACCCGCCAAGAGCGCTCCAAGAAAAATCTAAGTATCCAAGAGTATGAGAGAGTCCCCAAAACTGAAATGACAAAAGATTCACACTAAAAGGAAGAAGCCTACCAACTAATCCTCAGAAGCCTTTTTATTAATGAGACCTCTATTTTCTTCATTTTCCATTATTTTCCTCCTCACATGCAACCTGTGACCTTTCACCTCATTTTTCTGCTATTTTCCATTATTTTCATAAATAAATGTGCCAAAATAACTTTTTGCCTCTTTATGGCTTAGCCATTGCCTTTTCCAATTTCCTTAACCATAAACAACCATGTGAACACTCATTAGGATGTTCTGCCCACCATTCATCTTGGAATATGTGTCCCATCATCCGTGGTATTTATATATTTTTACATGGAATTTTCACAAGGCTTATTACAGCCTAGTGATCCCTAGATCAGACCGTGGATTATAGTAAAGCCTGAGAGACTAGGAGACACTCAAATTCCTCACAGTGTAGGTAGAGAACTTCGATGGCATCCATGATTATTGGTGTTTTTTGGTGTGTTCTATGAGTCCCACATTCATGCTTGGAATATGGCATAGGGGTGATTGGATAAAGAGAGACTTGGCTAAGCCAATCTATGATCAGGTGGAATGTGGTAGTCCCATCTCCAGTTGGTTTATTACATTCATTAATGAGAAATTCATCCCCTTTATTTTCATGTGTAAATATACTGATGTATATGTGGATTTTATGGCTGATATGTTTATGATATTTTTGTCCCTGTTACATTGGTTATATGTATATTTTATGATAACATTTATGTATGGCTCTCAACATGTTTTTACTTGTAAATGAATGGATAATGTATCTATGGCCTAGTAGATGATAATGGAGAAAATGACACAAGAGAACAATGGCTCATAGCAATTCTCAAATAAGTATGAGATCCCTACACTTAATTATGTTGTTTACACCTATAGGTTACATGTTGATGATTTGTTTGACGAAATGCCTGTCATGGCTAGTAGGGGTTTTGTTAAGGTCTTGTTCAACTTATTGCTTTTGAATCATTGTTCTCATGCTCTTTTACTAATCTTAAGCTATCACTCCACTCTGGGCAGTGACTTGGGCTTTTGGCCTGAAAAAGTGGCCTAAATCTTAGGGTCACTAGCACATAACTAGAAAATTGGGTCCTTGGACGCTGGCACATAAGCCTGTGAGAGCAACTTTGGGTTTCTAGATGCTGTCATACCTATAGCATGAGAGCGATTGAGGCCTAAGATGGTCAAAGCTTTAGTAGGAACTAAGGGTAAGCTGTCTGAAGTGTTGGATTAGTTTTTGTGGGTCTTGAAGATGATTTTGGATTAATGTGCATGATGTTTTCATCGATTCCACTTCCTTAAGGTCACATAGGAGGTCGAATCCAATCATGGTAGCCTTTTATCACATGTTTACCTCGATTGGCTAGTTACTTGGGTAGATGTGGGAGGAGGGTGTTACATAATAGTTAAGGTTTTATGTTAGGGCATCAAAATATCCTTACTCTTTTGCAAGATTTGGCTAATCTATGAATCCCATAGACTCCATCGACCCAAGGACTAGGCACCAACCTTGTCATTTTGGCGATCAAGCTTTAGATTCTCCATAAATTGAATTTTGCTCTTATTTTCTCTCTCGTTTTTGGCCCTCTTAAGGGCAAACAACTCAATTAGGGCTTGGAGTGAAATTGGCTAGAAGAGGAATTTTAGGGTTTGGAAGGATTCAACATCAAGAGTAGGATTGGTTGCCTCAAAACCATCCATTTTTCACCATAATTTCTCTTTCCCTAGTTACATTACTCTAGGAGAAACCCATGTTTGGTTAAGCTTCAACTCGAGGGCTTCTTGAAGGTTTCATTTTCCATTGGATTACTAATACTCATTGTGAGAAACCTTTTCCTTGGTACCTTGACCTTAGGATATTCCATTTTGCATGATGTCACTCAAACATGAGGTTTAGTGTGCCCTAGTTTGGCCTATCTAAGAGATGTGAATTGCCTCTTCATCATTGTTTGAGCCTTGTACTTAATCCGTCCTTTAAAAGCTTGTTGTGTCACCTTAAACCTTCAAACCCATAATATATCTTGTAGGTGACCTTATACTGGGACTCATCCCATTAGTGAAAATCCATAAAGAGCGGGGGGTATTGGTTGTGGTGACAATAGGCCTTTACCTCATTGTTGTCACTTGGTCTAGCACTTGCCTTATAGGGTACCCCTCTACAAGACCCGCTAGATTTTGAGACAACAAGGGGAATCCATTATTTGATGTTATTTGGGTAACATTAGATAATTTTCTTTAAATGGAGGTGTTACCCACCAAAAGTGGGTGATCCCATAGGAGAAATTTTCTCCTAGACATCTCTTCAGTCTACAGACAACAACCCCTTATAGCCACCAGTGTAGCTAATGTATTGTGCCATTTGATATTTTCTCCCTGAAACAGTCATATGCCCCCTAGCCCATTTGTCAAGAGCATATGTTAGAAGGTGGGCAATCTAATCCTAAAGGTATGTTTTTCATTATGCAATCAAGTGCTTATACTTCTTTTTCCTTAGGCATATTGGGCATGAATTATTGGGTGACTTGGAAGAAGGAAGGTTTTTTACTGTAATTTTGTTCCCTCACATTAAATGGGAGGCTTAATACTCAATCATAGTCCTGTGGGATCTCACCTATTGGCCTATGGCTTCAGGAAGGACACTATTTTGGAAACCCTGTTTTTGGTAGCGTAGTCTCGTTTTCCCATTTCACATTTTTCACTTCCCTCTGCACATTACAAGCCCTATTTCATCATCTTCCCTCTATGGGTCCATGAGGCACTCGTACACCCCCTCCCTCTGTCCACATGTTTGGGTTGGCCCTAGAAATGTTTCCCCAGAGGTTGATGCAGCTAAAATAACGTTAAAAGCATATCATTTCCACAAGCAAGAAACAAAAGAAAAGAATACCATAAAACACCAAAGATGGTTAGGACATTTAATATAACACGTGTAAAAGCCAAACATGAGTTCTACCCCTTCATCATGCGCATCACCCTATTTCCTAGGGCCTTCAAGTGCCCCACACATCATTAAGAACCCATGCACATCTAAACCCCTAGTGAGAAATGAATTTTCCAACCTTAAGAGGGTACTATTTGTTGCACATCTCTCACAACATGTTCTTATTTCTTAGAGCCTCGCACAATGACACAAAGAAAAATCATAAAAAGGTGAAAGGAAAATAATGAAGGGTGAAAAAACAAAGGTCAGAGTAACTCATGTATCCACGATTGCTCCCTCCTACATCTATACACCCAAATATGTGGACATCCCTCATCACTACCATCCTTAAACCCACAAGATTTGGCTTTTAGACCCTCATGTCCCCATCCATCTCATCATTAATCACATGAATCCTATCAATTTAAGAATGTACCTTGGACCTGCCTTTCCCCTTAAGGGTTGGAAACACCTAATAGGGTTGTTTATTAACCACTCCTACCTAGGGAGGTAACATTATTATAAGCTTAAAACCCCAAATTTGGAAGGGAAGCCCACTATGATGTCTTAATGTGCCCTTGATTAACAAGCTTGGTTCACTTAAATTCATTAATGAATTATTGTACCTGATGGTGAGGAAGTGCATTGGATCTTATATGTAATTGGCAGGTGGTTTCATCATGCGTTGGGCAACTTAATTATGGCCCAAGCCTACCGGAGGATCATATTGACACTCTTAAGGGATGCATTGGAAGTCATGGGACTCCATCATGTGTTAGAGAATCATTTCATGCCATGGGAACCTTCAACACCCTCAACAATATGCTCATTACTCCATATTATTCATGAGATGATGCACTTGGATCAGTGTACCCCAGTCGAATTAGCATATTATGGCATCTAATCCAAGGCCCATAGGAGGTTTGTCTCACCCTTAAGACACGGGGGGGCATGCACAATCGTCAGAGTCCTCATCATTGGAACAATACAAGATTTTCTATCATCACAAGAACCATGAGACTAGTTCTTGTGCCCCAAACCCAATTTGGGGCCCCACATGATGACATGCATGGAGACTAAGTGGCCATCTCCTTGTTTGATATTTATAGAGCCCTCTCTGACATTTTGGAACAAAGAGGACTCAATGTGGCCCTCCAACAACCCTACATCAACATGACATCATCAGTTGGACTAGCATTTAGATGGCTAAGTTATAATTTGTGGAAGCTACTTGGTCGGTTTGTGACCACAACTTGTTTCTTGCCCATTATTTTAATGTTTTGGGGGCTAATAAGGCTAATTTGACTTAGTGATACTCATATAAATAGAACTCACTCTCATTTTTGAGAGATCATCGTCACACTTGGATTAGTTATCTTGTACAAAAACTTGAACTTTTTCTTTGGAGCTATTGGAGAATATTTTGATGCATTTTGATGTGTGGAAGATGATTCACTTTTCTTCTTTGGAGCTTTTTCTTGAATGATGGATGGATATATTGCTTGTCTCTTTTTAAGTGCTTAATGTTGATGGATTTTTCTTTGAAATTTGTTTAATGTATGGAATTGATTCTCTAGAATATGTGAATTTGTGCCTTAATTGTTGAAGATTAAATTTGGAAAGCTTTTCTAGTAGAGTATTGCATATGTTATCCAATGCAAGGCATGTAATGAATGTTCTTAGTGAATGGATGTTTTTGAATTCTTCATGAAACTCAATTATATCTTGAAGAGGGTAAATGTTTGAAATTGGTACCTAGGGCATCAATTTTGAGCCTCCTTCGAAGACGTTTTATCTTATCTTAAGCATCTTAAGATTCCATTGCCCAAAGGGCTAGGCACTAGTCCAAGGATTTTGGTGATCAAACTTCTCTTTCACTATGTTTTCTCCGCCTAGGTTTCGGTCCCTTAAAGGTAGGGTATAAATATAGGGCTAGTAGTGAAATTTTAGGAGGTGTTTTTTTGGGAATTCAAAGGTCAAGACATCAAGCTCAAGGTCTTGGTTACATATGCTCCAAGTTTGGCGGGCATTTGCCGAGTTTCATCCATAAAATATCTTGCCCTAGGCTACTCCAAAAGGGAAAACCTAGGTCTTTATCTCACTTGGGGACTTCTTTGAGGGTTTTATAAGAATAATATTCATTGGAATAAATCATAAGAAGCCCTTTCTTCTATCAGGCCTTAACCTTGTGAATACCTTTTACCATTAAGAAACCTCAAAACCTTAGGTCTTGTGCCTTCTTTTCTATGGTTTTTCTTAAGGAGTGATATGCTTCTTTCAAGCCTCGTACCTTTATTGAGCCTCTCTTTGAATGAGCTCTAGCTCCATCGCCTTGAACCTTCAAGCCTAGAATATCAATTATAAGTGATCATAATCATACTGAGACTCATCCCATCAATGAAAGTTTGTAAAGAGTAGGGAACATTGGTTGTGGTGATAGTGGGGTATTGTCCCATTGTTGTCACTTCGTCTAGTAGTTGTCCCTTTTTTCCCTTTAGTTCCCTGCCTGATTTTGTGGTAATATGAGGGAAACTTTTTAGCCCCTAAAATTAAAATTAGGAGGGAAGACCCCAAAGGAAATCTTTAAAAGTAAAGAGGAGAACCATTTTAATCACCATGGATTGTTGATATTTTTTTTTGGGAGTTGAGGCTCTTGAAGGGTTTTAAGACCCCTTATCTCCAATTTTTTTATGTGGTGAAATATTCCACCCTAGCCAATCATTTCTCTTTATTTTGTTTGGTATAGTTTTTGAGGCATAATTAATCTATTTGTGACAATCTAGGGTTTCTAAGGGAGAAATCAGTTAGCATCAAGGTTTTGTGGCTGTTTTAAGCAGTAAGGAGGTAATGTGTGCCAGTGTAGAGGCATTTCCAGGGACAACGAAGGTCGTGTTTGGGCAACAAACAACCTTGAAACCTCACTTGAGGCACACGACACACCTTGAAGGAGTTTCCTGTGGCAGCGAAATCATTCTAGGGGAGAATTTTGGTAGCAGATTTTTTTGAGGCCCTACCCAAGGTAGTAGCCATCCTAAAGAAGTATTTTCTATGGCAATGAGGTGTTAACTAGGGAAACAAAACCCTTCCTAAAGTAGTAGCCTACTTGAAGGTGTATATTATGGGATAGGAAGGGCTTGTTTAAGCCCTAATGTGGTTGTTGCTATACTAGGAGGCCCCTTACTAGAAATGACTCATCTAAAAGACATGTCAGAGGATGTGAGGTGATTCCTAGGTCAGCGGTTTGCCCGAGTTTGTGATAACATACCTTCCTAAGGTCTAGTTTGGACAACAGAGGTTGTTTGGGGCAACATAAGCTAGTCAAAGTATTGTTGGAACAACGACTCACAATCTCCAAGAAATAATGTTGATATTAGGAGATTATCTAAGGCAGGTCTATGGTAGCAAAGAAGCAACAAATACGGCTTATTCATGAGGTTGATTGTAAGGTCAGATTAAGGGTATCAGGAAATTAGGTATTGTTGATTCAATAGTGATTTTTGTGTATCTAAAATTGTAAGTTGAAATTTGGAATGATTGTACTGTTGATTTGGCTTCATGTACATGAGTTGTTGGTGGAATTAGATGTTGTTACATTGTTTGTTGTATTCAATATTATTTATATTTGCAACAATTGAAAGAACACTATGATACTAGTTATAACATCAATCTTGTCACATGCTCTTTTCAACCCTATGGGCAATTTTTCCCTAACATCACATGTGATTGAGATTGGTTGTGTAATTGTGCTTCCACTTAAGAACCTAGATGTGCTTTTATTCAGTAGATCTACAATAATCTACTAGAAGTAATTGTCGGATGTTAGGTTCAAAATTTAACACAAACCCAAGAATACTATTCATCTGATTGGATTTGTTCACCTCATTACACCATTACAAATTAGTAGGTATTTAGAACTACAAAGCTTATCTAGCATGGTAACAAACAAATTTTGTATCAGGTCTTTAAAGTTTCGTTTGTATCTACTAGCTAAAACAAGGTCCTTATCTAAACATAAAGGAGTAGGGTTGGAATGTCTGCCTAAAAGATAAGCTTGGTTAGTTGTAATCCTAACATTAAAATTCTCTTAGCAAGAGGATATTACCTTTATTCCTCAAATTGTGGATGACTTGTTTCAAGGTATTATAGGGACAATTTTTATCCATTTTTTTTACTAAACATATAATTAATATGAAATAAAAAAAGTTGCTCTATAAATCCTCTTAGTATTGTTGTTTGAGATTTCTATGCAAATGTATTGATTGAGAGGGTATATGTTATGAAGTCAAAGATATTGTAGGGACAATTTTTATCTAGATTTTATTTTTATAAAAAATCTAACAAGATGAAATACAAATTGCTATATAAATCTTCTAAGCATTGATGTCTAAGATTTCTATGCAAACGTATTGATTGAAAGGGTATATGTTATGAAGCCAAATTTGAGAAAACATTATTATCTATAGAATAGGCCATGCCTCAAATCCCTCTATGATAGGATTTCTTGTTATGTGTATGATTTCTTGTAGATTCTCATGCTCATGTAATCTACTAAAACAAGAGACAAGAATCTACTTCTACTCTTTACAGCGGAAGCACATAAAGATCAAGCAAAACAATAATCGATAAGAGGAAGACAAATCAATGGCACATAACGCAATAAATATTAGGGGAAAACCACAACTCAAAACCCCACTATCTATATTGCATTAATCAGAAATCCAATATGAGATCACAATGCTTGTTCTGCCAAGAACAATCCCAGTACTTAGTCAACTCAGTCTCCCAGCTTACAAGCAAGCTCAAGCCAAATCTAGGCCTCTTCTGTGCTCTCTAAGTTCTCTATTTCCTTGCACCCTTGGTCAAAGAATTCAGATGAATACAATATGCTCTGCTCAACATTGAGCTTAACCTGCACAAGTATTTCCTATCCTCCGCTTGATGACTTCTTTTAGCCAATACTTAGCCGTATTTCCAAGCCACCAAGCTTCTAATTCTTTGCACAATTATTGAGAGAATTAGCCAGTATTTAAAGGGAAATTCCTCATCCATAACTATGCAATCCCTTCTAGGTTTAGTTCCTGATTGCATGCATCATCTGTGCAACTCAAAAAATTATACAACAAATAGTACATTGTCCCTGCACTCTAGTCTCAACTGGGTCTTTCTCAAAATTGACATGCATGAGTTTCTGATGAGGGAAAATTCAGTTAACTGGAGTAGCACTACTTGAGTGCACTAATGCATCAACTGACTGTTAACTCACTATTAGTTCCTCAAACAGTTTGGAACTAATTAATTGGACTTAACTCAATAAACCGAGTTAAGTAATTACCACTCATACTTAACTCATCCTGGACCCTTATAATATTGGGAGAACATATAGATGACTTCAGAAAGACTTCCAACTCGAAATTCCTAAGTTAACTAAGTCAACTCACTCTAGTTAACTATTACAAGTTGCTATGAGAATAAAATTCGATTTTTAATTCTCAATTTAATTCAAGGACAAATTAAACTGGAATTTCTAGATTCTATTTTTATCATTTCTTATTGCTATTTTCAACACTCCCTCTCAACAAGAAAGGAATTCAACTCGATCTCTATCCTAAACCTTTGGAATGTTCTGCATGCAACACTTCTCTCTAGTGTTGTTGCTCCAGCAACTCCAGAAACAAAAAACATCCAACCTGAATCAGAATGATGCCTCTGTCGACTGAAAACTCTGCGCTTCTTTTGACTCTGTCATTCTGCACTTGTTGTCAACCCTCTCTACACTGTTTAGTATCTGACTGCTCTAGCCTTTGTCACTTTGATCTCTGACTGCATCAATCCCATTTATTCCTCCCACTACTATATACTTTGGGGTCTCATAGCAAGGCACGATCCATGAGATAAAACCACTCAATGGACCCTGCCCAATTTCATCCCTCTTAGGAGTATCACTTCAAATCGCCCCACCTCACACCTGGAGGTATGGTTGCATGTGATCCCTCTACACACTTGGCTCGAAATTCCCCCCTATTGGAGGTATCTGCATGGTTGGATGCCTCCACTCTTGGTTTCTCCAATTGTGGTTGCTCCACAATTGTCTGAGACTACTTCTTCTCTGCTTGAGTGGATCTCTCCACTTGGCCTCCTCTCAACTTCTCTAATTGTGGCTGCTTCACAACTTCCTGAAGCTACTTCAGAGGATTCTTCTAGGGCTGCATGTTGAGGTAATTTACTGTCCCTCTCAACCACCAAGTCTCTAACCTTTGCATTCCTCCTCAAGGCTTTGCATGCATCTTGAACCTCAAGAGCATATAGGTTCTTGGCTAGTACACCAATATGTTTCATTTGTCCCTCCATCATGATTTTTTTTTGGAAAAAGAGCTGATTTTAAATCAACAATATCTCTTCATTCGAACTCCAATTCGGCTGATTTTTCTTTGAAGTTGGGTATTTTTTCGAAAAGAATCCAAATATGTTATTTGTTTCTGAAAATTTTGCACAAAAAATCAGATCTTATCTGCAAACTCGTGCTCCAAAACTCAAAGCTTCGAAATCTCCTCTAGTATATTGTTCTCAACTCTAATACCATGTAAAATTTTCTAAATATCTAGCTCTGATACCATGTAGAATTTCCTGTAGATTCACAAGCTCATGTAATTTACTAAAACAAGAGACAATGATGTACTTCTACTCTTTACAAAAGATTCACATAAAGATTAAGCAAAACAATAATCGACAATAGGAAGACAAATCAATGGCACATAACACAATAAATATCCGGGGAAAGCTACAACTCAAAATCCCACTATCTGTATTGCATTAATAAGAAATCCAAGATGAGATTACAATGCGTGTTTTCTCAAGAACAATCCCAACGCTCAGTAAAATCAATATCCTAGCTCACAAGCAAGCTCATGACAAATCCAGGCCTCTTCTCTGCTCTCCAAGCTCCCTATTTCCTTGCGCCCTTGGTCAAAGAATTCAAATGAATACAATATGCTTTGCTCAACCTTGAGCTTAACCTGCACAAGTATTTCCTATCCTTCGCTTGATTACTTCCTTTGACCAATACTTAGCTGTATTTCCAAGCCACCAAGCTTATAATTCTTTGCACAATTCCCAAGATAATCAGCTCGTATTTAAAGGGAAATTCCTCATCCATAACTGTGTATTCCCTTCTAGGTTCAGTTCCTGACTGCATGCACCATATGTACAACTCAGAAACTTATACAACAAATAGTATAATGTCCCTGCACTCTAGTCTCAACTGGGTCTTTCTCAGAATTGACATGCATGAGTTTCTGATAAGGGAATATTCAGTTAACTGGAGTAGCACTAGTTGAGTGAACTAATGCATCAATTGACAGTTAACTCACTATTAGTTCCTCAAATAGTTTGGAACTAGTTTAATTGGACTTACCTCAGTAAACTGAGTTAACTAATTACCACTCGTACTTAACTCATCCCGGGCCCCTATAATATAGGGAGAACATATACATGACTTTAGAAAGACTTCCAACTCAAAATTCCTAAGTTAACTAAGTTAGCTCACTCTAGTTAACTATTACAAGTTGCTATGAGAATAAAATTCGATTTTTAATTCTCAGTTTAATTCAAGGACAAATTAAACTGGAATTTATGGATTCTATTTTTATCATTTCTTGTTGTTATTTTCAACATTATGTTCCTACCACAAGACTAATCCTTTGGTGTTAGTGTCCTTAGACTCAACATGCTCCCAAGTTTCAACTAGAAGGACACTATCAATTTTATCCGAGATCTAAATTAACATATGATCTTTGCAACATAAAAATCCACAATAGTTCCAAAAAAGGATTTGAAATGTCCCAAATTCCTACTTGTTATTATCATTATAGTCTCTATCCCTAATAATACCTTTCCAATTTCTAATTATTTCTCATTTTTGCTCCTTTCTAGCTTCCTTTACCTTTTGAACTTCTTTCCTTAATTCAACTTAGTCTACTAGAATTAGGTCTTCATTTATAAATATTCATGTTGTTATTAAGATCAGAGATTTACTAAGTATCCCATATTTATGATCATTACAACTCACCTATTTATGATCATTACGACTTACTTTGTCACATGTTTAACTATTTTTTCCAACCCTTTTTGCTTCTCTAAGATAAATTATTTCAATTTGTGACCTATTTTTTTAACTCTTCTTCTATTATAGCTAATGTTCCCTTGTTTTTCTTCTCTTTTATATCAATATTTATGAGATCCAAGGCTCTTTTGTTATGCTCATAATCCAACTCAATTAGTTTATTCAGTTCCTCTTTTATGAGTTTGATATCCAAATTATTTTCCATACTACTTAGGGCCAAATTGTTTGTAATGTTCCCTTGTTTTTCTCCTCTTTTATACCATTAATTATGAGATCCAAGGCTCTTTTTTTATGCTCATAATCCAACTCAATTAACTTATTCATTTCCCCTTTTATGAGTTTGATATCCCATTTATTTTCCATACTACTTAGGGCCAAATTGTTTCTTAGGTTTTCTTTTAGCCACTTAATCTTGTATCTCAAATTGTGTTTTTCTTTGACTTCTTTATCTCGGATTGATTTTTGTTTTCTATTTCTTGTAATCTAGCCTTCATTTTTTACAACTAAGTTTCAAACTCTCTATCTTGTTTTCCAACAATCTAAATTGATTATCGAGCACTGCTTTTAACTCTAGTTAGAGTTTCACTTCTCTCTCTCTCTCTTTTCTAATGATTATATGTATTCATAAAAACTATCTATGGGGACTTTGATGACCTCCCCAAATTAGGTTTAGGATTTGACATCTATAGTGAAATGATAATAAGTAAAATAGAAAAAAATGAATAAAAGGAGAAACCCATGCACCTGCTTTGTGTAAACAACATTCACTACAAAAATGAACTGCATAAAACCATCGCCAAGGTTAAACTTATGTTCATTGCAGAACAAATTTATTATTTTCCTATGTCACCCAATCCAACATCTTGTGCCACAATAGTAAGCCTAGGGTTCTAAAACCTTGTCTAGGGATTCACGCAAGAGTGCCTTTTATCACATATGGAAGTCGCGATTTGTTTTCCCACAAAGTGTCATTGTGGTAGAGGTTGATTGTTGCGGACACTGTATTATTAATGCCACAGTGTATACACCCCTACAAATTCGTTACTCCAGAGTGTAATTATCAATTACAAAGAGGGTTCCCTCAGAGCATATTATCAATCACAAAGTATATTATTGTGAAGATCCTATTTATGTTTTGAGCATATGTTGTATCCTTATGGGGCTCGACCTTAGGGAAAAAAGGTTAGTTTTGAAACAAAATTGTGGTTTTTTTAAAGTTTATTGTTTCTAGAAATAAATTTTAAATTAAAGATTATATATATATATATATATATATATATATATATATATATATATATATATATATATATATATATATATATATTTATTTAATTTTTGAAAAATATAATACTGAAGTGTTTTAGCCACAATTTAAAAAGGATTGCTTAAAAATAAATCTCTTCAAAATAACTAATTGTAATGGCATATTTAGATAATTAGAATCTTTATAATATGGAATATATTAGATATTAAGTAATGGAAAATAAACAATAAACTTGGTAATATCGTGTATTGATAGGGGTGACAAGAGCAAAGGGTCTATTTTCAACACCGAAGGACAAGTTGAAATTTTATCCTTCAAATTGAATTCTATGAGATATTCCAAGGTTTTTTTTTTTTTTTTTTTTTTTTTTTTTTTTTTTTTTGCCCATGGAAAAAAGTCGTAATTTCTATTGATATATGAGAAATTACATTTTGTAGATGCTAAGGCATATGCATATGGAGGCAGAGTTGCTTGTCAAGTTCAAAAAACTGTTGACCAGAAAAAAGAAAAGAAAGAGTTGTATCTCCACGCAGGGAGTCTGTTATCTGTTGTACTGTGTCTATGCTTGCTCTCTAACATAGAGAGAACATGATCAAAATTGAAAATTGTCTCTTCGTAGAGAGAGAAACTAAGTATCAAAATCTGGACTGTATATCCAAAGTCATAAATATAGACCAAAAAGTTGTAAATACAAACATGATATATACAAGATTATCAGAAAATATTATAGGGCTTAAAGCCCATTTTCTCTAAGTTCCACAAAAGGTCTGTGGTAATGCTGGTGGAAGGTCCCATCTATTTCCTCCTGGATCAACAAGTCATTGCCCTGTCTAAGCGCTGCCTCTTTGGAAAGCTGATCTGCCCTCATATTTTGCTCCCTGTAAATGTGTTGACAGGCAAAGGAGTCAAAAGAAGATATCAATCTTTGTCCTTCTTCTAATATATGCCTCAATGAAAATGCATTACAGAGGGATGCATAACCAATTACAAACGATTTTGGAATCACCAAACAACTGTAGATGTCTGCAATGCTTTTCCAATGCAAAATGAATGAGATGTTTAGCAGTACAGAGTTCAACATAATTATTAGTTCCCTTGCCTAAATTTATTTGGATCTTGAAATAATGTGTATCATTTAGGTAGAGTATGGCTCTGCCACCACATCCTGCCTCCTACGCAGAGCCATCAAAGTATGCCCACGGTTTTTATTTGTCTATGATTTTTGGTATAATGTTGCGGGGAGGGGCATTGGAGTCCTCCTTGGGAAGAAGATCATAATCCACAATGGTATGGAGCAAGATGGCGGGCCAATGGGGTGTTTTGTGGTTGAAAATAGAATGATTTCTAGCAATCCATAATGATCAACAAACTAGAAGAGGCATGTTTCTGGATTTTCCATTTTGGTTTTGACACTATGTACTCTAGGCATCCAGAATGTTGTGTCCATGCCAGTTTTTTAAGCTTGGATAGTGAGTAATTGTAGTGTCCTATCTAGGGTGCTAGATTGGGCTAAATTTATTATCAACCAGGGTGCGTAGACTTAGAGGCGTGTGCCTAAAATATATAGACATAAAGGATCTACTCTAGGCCTATTATTCCTAATTACAATGATGTGACTAGATCTAATATTAAACTATCAATCAAATCTTTAACTAAGCATCAAACTATATGTCATTATCAGCTAAGATGCAACTCATAACATGTTATGTATCACTGTATTTAAAGGTTTTGGTCCCCTTACAGAGACACCAAACATGAAACCCCTGTTTAATGGCACTCAACAGTCATGAATATTTATTATAAGCATGCAAAGTAAAAATCATAAGCATAATCCATAACAGTGCTTTACAAAGCAACCCTGGATCGAATCCTTTACAGGATATGATTCACGATCCAGATGAGGGTCTGTTCAAGCGCATGCATAGACATCTAACAGCGCATTCATAAACACAAATATAAACATTCAATTAAATCCCTGTGCATATAAATCGATATCAAATACCATTCAAACGCTCTGACTGTAAAATATAATTAACGTAACAATGTAAATGAAATGTAAACGTAATTAAAATATCGGTACACCATGCACGCAGGGCCCGTCCGCGTTCTTGGTACACCGAGATTGTTACTCCACGATCACAGTATTAAGCAACGCACGAAGATTATAATGCAATCTTATATTAAATCAAAGCTCTGTTCTGAAGCGACAAGAAATGTATGTGTAAAAACGTAAGGGTGTGAAGTGTCAAAAGGTAAACTAACATATAACCAGGTTCGGCCTTATAATTACATACGGTTCACATCCTTTGAAAAATGGATGTTCATCCATGGGCGGCTGTTGCTGCTTTTACAAAAACGCAAAGATGTTCCTATCCTAACTTACGCACATAAAAACAAGGAAACAACTAAAAATCGGATTGACTGTAACTGTGTGCTGTTACTGCCTTTGTGCCAACATGCCATAGTTAACCAGGCGTTGACCGCGCATATAGGAGGGATGTTTCCGCTGCGGGATAGGTGCTTGTCCATGCTTGGACATTCCACTT